>JAVQJF010062773.1:0-12770 GCA_036023855.1 Gadopsis marmoratus | reverse complement strand
GTTAGCAGCAACAGACAGGTTAGCAGCTTCAGTTAACAGACAGGTTAGCAGCAACAGACAAGTTAGCAGCTTCAGTTAACAGACAGGTTAGCAGCAACAGACAGGTTAGCAGCTTCAGTTAACAGACAGGTTAGCAGCAACAGACAAGTTAGCAGCTTCAGTTAACAGACAGGTTAGCAGGTTGAGCTCAATAAAACCACAATGGTCGACTAACAAAAGCTAAAGCGCCTCGCGTGAAGCCCATAATAACCAGGTCTGAGTGAAAAGGGGCCAAACTGCGATGATAAAGAGGCAGAACTATGGTCTGTAAGCTGCGGTGGTAAAAGAAAGAAGGGGGGGCTGGTCGCTCCCTCGAGTTCAAAACAAAAAAAAGCTCTAAAATGTGGACTTTCAAAGCCCGTTTCTGGCCTCCGGAGACGAAGCGAACCTCCCCGGCAGCAGCTGCGGCAGCTCGGCTGCGAGAAAACGCGAAAATATTCACTTTGTTTGCGGGTTGAAACTCAAAGACGCGCCAATTTCCGCAGCGGTGAAGCGGGAGGATCGGAGCCCTGCCTCCCCGAAACCTGCTCCGGGTCCGGGTGGGGGGGGGGGGGGCTAGTACAAATCACCACAAAGGTGACCGAGTTTGGCCTTAAACTGCTGGAATAAAGTCCCGGGAAACACACATCTGCCCGCAGCCCCGTTCAGGGTCCATTTGGCGGCGCTGCGGTCGGTGAACCGGGACCGACGCGAGGCCAGGTCGTGGAGGGGGGCAGCTACTGTAACTAGCGGAGCCTTTAGCTGGGCAACAACAACCAGCTAACCCCGACACGCGTCTGCAGCTTCAGTCTGCGTCTTGACCCGCGGCTTGATTTGGGGAAACAGGTGAACGCAGCGACAGACGGACGGAAACGTCCCTCTGAGAGTTTTGGAAGCTAAGAAAAAAAAAAAAATTAAATAAAAAAAAAAGAGCGGCGTCGGTGTTTTTGCTCCTCTAAAAGCCGCGCGGCGCAGATTTAAACCCACCGACACGAACCTCCGGACGCGTAAGGCCGAAGGGCAGGAGGTGGCCGGCAGCAGGGCCGTGTTCTGGGGCTACGTACCGGTGTGGACGCTGGTCTTCCCTCCTCGGTGCCGCCTGGATGAATGGACGCATCAGCTGTGGCGCCGGCGCCAATACTTATATCCGCGTGTGCCTGCCGCCTCGCACTGCGCATGCGCGGTCCCGGCCCGCAGAAACGCGCTGAATCTTCAAACCCCCGGTTGAGATTTGAGCGAACGCGCGGCACCGACGTGCTTCGGAGGCGGCGACGGCCTCTTCCGCTGGACGCCGCCGGCTCCCAGACGCGCCGGCTCGCGATTAAACGGGTCGCTTTCCCGCGTCCCGCCGGAGCCTCCGGTCGCTGCCAGCGGACGCCCGCCGCGCCGGGACGTTCCTCTGACGCAGACGCCGCTTTCCGCACCTTCCGGTCGAACCCCGACGGGCCGCCACACGGCCACTTGTCGCGCGGCGTCGGCAACGTGCGGTAACGTCTCGGCGCCGCGCGGACTTTCGCCGTTTCTCCCGCGGCGCCGGCGCAGCTTCCGCGTGCGGGTCCCGCCCGTGGGAGGGGCCTCCGTGACGTCGGGCCAATGAGGGCGCGAGCAGCGGCCGCCGCGTGCGACCGCGGCGGAATGTAAACAGAGGGAGCACGTGGCGCCGCTGTCAGATTACTTCGGACGCTGATGTTTGTGATATTTCATAAAACAGTGCAGCTACACGAAAGTACTGCGCGGTAATCCGGTGGTGCAAAGTAACTAATAACATTCACTCGCGTACTCTACTAAGTAACGGAGTATTTCCATGTTATTCTACTTGAATACCTCCTCTGCACAACATTTCAGAGGTGAATACTTTTTTGTCTTTTCTCCACTACAAGATGCTGTTAATGCATCGGCAGCCTAATAATAATCCAACAAATGTACAGTATATACAGTGCTTTGGATATTTTAAGTACAATTTGATGAAGATACTTTTTTTCTCATGTAAAATGTTGGACTCTGGACTTTTACTTATAACAGGGTTTTTACATTGTACTAGTATTTAGTATAAATGTGCCTCTGACCTAATACTTTGTGACATGAACAGCAGTACTAGTAAAAACTAATCGCACATTGAGGGGTAGTAGTATTCAGACTTGCATCGTCTTGCATTAAACATTTTACTCAATTTAAAAGTGTGCAAGTATTAATCAGCCAAATGTACATCAAGTGTAAAAGTAAAAGTTCTCATTATGCCACTGCAATAAACAGCATTTTGTAGCTAGCTGTGGAGGAGTTAATTCTACACATTTTATATACATTCAGGTGGCTTCATTTAATTTATAATAAAGCTGCATAGTTCACATGCTCATAGCTTTTAAAAATACAAATCTGATGTAACCAGTAACATAGCTGTGACATGAATGTAAAAGTAATAAAAGGTCTGAGATATGGTGGAGTGTCATAATGTGGAGCCTTAAACTATAATGTACGACCTTCGTTATCACAAGTTCAATATTTAGGTTGTGAGATGCGGTTCAAAGCTCCACAAAAAGCTAGTAAGAGGACCTTGAGTTTAGCTGATTTTGTAATACTGACAAAAGTAAAATGAAGTGATCACTGAAGAAACAAGCAGACGACAGAGCTGCGTATGAAAACATTTATTATAGGCTAATTAGAGATCACGTGTATTAACTATTACAGTTCGAAAACAGATGACCCCACTTTCTTAATTAGCTTTTCTCTTGACATGAGAACAGAGTGAATTGATCGGTCATACATCCAAAATACAAAGGAGACCAGTTATAACGATAAATAAAAAGTTACCCCTAAAATTCCTACACCTTTTTTTTCTTTTTGGCAAAGTGCTGTATTATTCCAGTAAACTACACAAAAAAAAAAGCAACAAAAACACTTGGTGAAAAATAAAAATGCCACAAAATATTCTTCACACTGTCATTTTTTTTGTTTTTGTTTTTTAAACAAACATGGAGAAAAGGAGGTTTTGCTACATCATTCTGTCTGGTTGTTGACTCATTATAAAAGCTGTACACGGGCTGGGAGGACGGGCGGCGCGAGAGTGAACAAGCTTCCTCCGAGTGGTGCATAGCTGGTTTCCGATGAACGTGTGTGTGTTTGTAGTTACTTATTATGTCCAATCAGGACGTAAAAAGAAAAAAGAAAAAAAAGGGACTTCAAGTTCTTCATTGATGCATTGTCATTACAACCTGGAAGGCACGTGATCCACAAATTTCAAGGCATTGAACAAAAACATTACAAATCCCTGTTAGTTTGCTGATGGAGAGACGAACTGTGAACAGAAACTACAACATAAAAACACTAAAAAGGCTCCCGACAGCAGGAGGAAGCAGACCGTCATCGTCCGGCTCCTCCGATCCCTTCGGTCTTTAAGTTTGCCTTTTATTAAAAAAACAAACAAAAAAAAAAACATCGTATGACACAAAATAACATCGTCCAGGATTGCAAAGCTCGATAGCAGAGAGAGAGAGAGGGAGGGACAATCGAGACATAAAAGAAAAAGCTTAAACACACCAAAGAGAACCACTCCACTATACAATTAGTTACAGCAAACCGTACGGACGCCTAACAAAAGTTGTTAGTGCTTTCTTAATAATGCTACCATCCCATCAACACAACCACAGATAAACTGAAATCACATTTGCAAATGCTGCAAAAAGTCTCCAACTGATTAAATCTGTTTTTTGCGTGTTTACGCCTCAAGACATATATATGATCCTCCTTTTTAAAATTACTGAATTTATTTAAATCCTTTTGATAAAATTGACGCTAAAATAACTGTAAAATTTAGTCTGAATCTTTTCTTCTTTTCCACCAGAATTTATCTTGATGAACAAAATGTGAAGGTCTGGCCTTTCACGTTTTGAGGTACTCACACAATGTAAAAAAAAAAAAACAAAAAAAAAATTGTGAATTCATGCTGGCAGACTTTCCAAACATCTTCAGACAATAAGATTTAAACCTTCAACATTCGGTATGGAAGCACATTTTTGCTAGAAAAAAAAAAAAATTTGTGAAGTCAGGAATAAAAAATACTCACGGTAGAATGATACGCAGCGTAAGATCTGAGAAGTCAACAATCTGAGTCATTACGTTGTGAGTCAAAAGTTTGAGACAATGAGTCAAAATCTGATGCAGTAATTCGCTTAATAACTCAAATTGTGAAATGTGTAGTTTGAATTAAGTACGAGATATCTCGTAATTTAGAGTTTAAAAGTAGTACTTTTGACTTACTATCTTATAATTCTGACTGCATGTTTTTATTTTTTAATCATTTTATCTATTACTTTCTTTTCCTGGCAGAAATTGGCTTCCATAGATTCAGTCGCTCTGTAAGACGGATAGTTAGTTTCCTCCTGCGGCGTGGCGGCTCGGCCCCCACTTTCTCTACAGCAGACGTTAAACGTTAGTCTGCCATTCCAGAGCCCCGAGGCCAAGAACTGTTAGCACGTATTCAAAGTTAAACAACAACAACAAAAGAAAAGAACATCAGTATTACAAACTAGTGAAAAGTTGAAGGTCATTGCTACTTTTTTGGTTTAAATATTTTAGCAGGTTTTCAAAATATAACTGCGTTAACATGAACAATAAGAATAGTCACAAAGCACAAAGGACATTTCTAAAACCGGGTTAGATAGGCTCGAGCAAAGAACAGATGCATCGCTGAAAAAGAGCAACAGCGTCTCTCCGTCTGGATGGATTTCCAACAGTCGAATGAGAGCGTCAACAGTTCATTTTTCAGTCCTGGGACCAAAACAAAACTAGACTCAAAAGTCGATTATTTGTCAAAACATTTTCATGAGGGAAAGCTCGCCGGGACAGAGCTGGGACAGTCCGAGCACGCACAAAGACTCATCAGCCGTCAAGTAAATCTGCGTTTTCCTAAAGAGTAAAGGTGATTGGTTGTGACCCTGAGAAGTGGACTGCAGATTCATTTAAGAACAAACCAAAAATAATAATAATAATAATGAAAAGAAACAAAATATTTCCCCCCCATTTTCTTTTTTTTGTGTCTCCACCATCGTCACACTAACACAACTCTACAACCATGCAACAGATTGCACACTAACGTAACCAAACATACCTAAGCAAGAAACCAGAGACGCATATATACCAACTTCATACTGATATGTAATTTGTTTTTTTCTTTAAAAAAAATATTTTGGAAGTTTTGTTTTTTTTTTAAATAGATTTTTTTTTCCTTGTACATTTCTATTCATCTCAAAGCTACCGTTAAAACAAGGCGTTTAGTGATATTTAACCCAGTAATTTTTACAGTCTTTTTTTTTTTTCTTTTTCAACAAAGAGATATTGTGAAAAGTACTGAATTACAAAGTCAGAGGCAGGTTCAGCTGGCGGCGCAGGACGAGCTGAGAGGAGCCGGTCGCATTTAACAACAAGGACAGCAACGCTGCAGGAGAGACCACATCAAACTTCAAGGCAGGAAAGGAAGAAGGAAAGAAATCCCATCAAGGTGCTCGAACACCGAGGGAAACAGGAAGTGGTGAGGCGTCCGGCCGAGGTCAGTGTCATGAGGTCAATTCCACAGATAAACAAAATAAAAATCAATGTCTTTACCTACAAGAGCAGAAAATGGACTGAAAAAGGCAAAGCAGCTACAGTACAGGTTTAGGTTTCAGCTCTCTGTTCCGTCTCTCAGTTTTCGGTTGTCTACACCCTCCAGTTTCACAGACAAACCTCTGCGAGCAGCACGTTTATGCGTTTCGACTGCAACCAAAATGTCGCAAAGAGCAAGTGGATGTGGAGTAAATGTCTCACGTTTTAAAGGGCTACTGCACAGACCAATGTACAAGAGAGGGGTCGATATCGAAGCAGCAGAGGCCGAGATATCCCGCCTTTAAGTCAAATCAATGGGTTTACACTGGATCCTACATTCCCCACAATGCAACTTGACAGAATGTTTTCATCAGAGCCTGCCTGCTCAACAGCCAAGTCTTTCAAACTCCACACGCAACCCGTTTGTAACAGATTTTTTTCCTCTTATAAGTGTTTGGTCACTATGACATCATACGCTCCTCATGACGAGTACACGGGCGCCGGCAGGTTAATTCGGTGGAACGTCCCTTTAAAATCGATCTGTTCTCTGGAGGTGGTCGTCAAAAGGCATTCTGGGAAACGTAGGAAGTCACCATCATGGATCAAAGTAGACAAAGGAAAGACAGTTAATTTACATTAAAAAGTAACCGTGTCAGATCATTTGAGGGGATCTTTCCGTTAAAAGTGTTGTCTCGTTGTTTCCTGCACTGCGTCACTACTGGCAACGTTGTTTTCGGGCGATGACCACGCGAACACTCCTGCACTGATTAAATGGCACCGTACATGTTCAAGTGATTTGGGACCTGAAATGTTTCCTGATGCAAAGAGGCCGCACGACCGCGCCATGACGGCACCATAGCATCCTGCCACGCTGCGAACCTGCCGCTGAGTAAAGTGACCTACAGCATTGATTCTACACATTAAGTTGCCCATAAAGAACAAGAAAAAAAAGGAGAAGAAGAAAGTCACCGTGACGACTCTTCTTCTCTGTGATTGGACACAAACTGGTCCAGTGGAGGGAGAATAAAACAGGTGATGACCTTTTCTTTTCACATCCCTTCTCCTCAGCATCAATATGAAGGAGGGTGGATGGATGAGGATGAGGAGGAAGGAGAGAAACCTTTCACCCACTGGCCACATGAGCAGATAACATAAAATAAAACATCAGATACTTTTCCCTATTTCACCACCCAATGAGATTCCAGAACTGATCGGGGTGTAACTGATGACTGATGATGTAGATTGACTTGTTGCTGGTGTTGACTTCTTGATAAAAGAAGAATAAAACGTGTGTGTGTGGCCAGTGTTAGTTTCCCATACTGCTTAACAGATCGAGGTTGATGTTGATGATGATGATGATGATGATGATGATGATGGTGATGGTGATGTCAGGACGCCTCAGAAGTTGAGGTGTCTCTGGCTGGGCTGGTGCAGGTGCATGGTGCTGGCCTTCGGGGGGCGCAGCAGGTTGAGGCGCCGCAGGGCGTTGCGGGACAGCGGTGGGGTGCGCTGGGCGATGCTACCTGGCCGCTGTTGCAGGAGGCCAGTGCGGGCGGAGAGCGCCGCAGCGTAGCAGGCAGAGTGGAGGCTGGAACGACGCTGGACGACTGCCACCTCCGGCCTGCAGGGGGCGACAGAGACCGAAGCAGTGAGCTGGATTAGAAAATATGTTCTGGCACCGTCAGGAAATGAACAACAACATAATACAAATTGTTTCAACAAGAAAAAAAATTAATAAATAAATTGAATATTCTCTGGAGAACTACTTTTTGACAACTTTGGTGGATTGACGGATACCCAACCTGAGACCCGAGACTTAAGTTCAGGTCGGGTACCAGAACTCTAGTGGAGACTTAATCTAGAAAATCAATCAATCATCAGAGTTCTAATCAGCCATTAAAGACAGGAAGTGAGGTCAAAGTGTTTCCAGCTGTCAGGACTTCACCTGTGACGAGGGCCGTCCAAAGTGCGCCTACCCTTCTCCTTCCCACCTGAGGCAGTCGGGGCGGTGGGCATGTTTCCAGGCAACAGGCCAAGTTCCAGGTCGAGGGAGCGCGGCAGGGATTCGAGGGTCAGTCGCGGCGGGCTGTGGTGGGCGTAGACGGACATGCTGGGGTGCTCGATCAGCAGGTTCTCCAGAGGGCTGGTCTCCAGGAGGATGGGCTGGCTGCCGCGGCCGCCAGTGAAACAGGGTGGCGGGGTGACGAACCAGCTCTCCTCCAGAGAGCAGGCGTCCAGGCGAAGGAACCCGCTCTCCTCTTCCTCCTCATTGTCTTCGTCATCCTCCTCCTCCTCCTCCGCCCCACCGTCCAGGTCAGTGTCAGCCGTGGAGTTGAGGGAGGTGCAGGATGCGTAGCGGATTGGGGGGCTGGCCATGGGGGAGGGGATCATCACCAGGCCATCCTCTTCATCCTCCTCCTCTTCCTCCGGACCAACAGCGGACTCAGAGATGCCGTCACCACGCTGACCGGAGCAGGCCTCAGCTGCAGGGAGAGACAGCTGGAGTTAATGGTGTGATCCACCACACATGTACAGTCTATGCGGCTAAACCAGGACAAGGAACCAAAACGGTCAAAACCGGCTGTTTACTCTGACCGGCTTTTGCACAAACCGTACAGATCTGCATTTTCAGAACACATATATTGTACAGATCTCGTTTCATAACATTTCATCATATTTTTATATTGGTGTCGTTGACTTGCTTTTTATTTATGCACCAACACACCGAAGCAAATATCTCGCATGTGAAAACCTACTTGGCAATAAGCCACTTCTGATTCTGAAACACAGCATGAAACACCAGCTGCAGTGTGCCAGCAGGTGGCACTGTGACCCGTCTGTGCAGCAGCAGTGACGCTGTCAGACATAAACAATCCTTGTCCTCAGCCGGAGAGTTGCAGGCGAGCTGAAGCCACAGCCTGCACGCATGTTTCTCTTGGTGTGTCTGCAAACGCGCCTGCGTGCTGCCAAAACCACCTCGCACCAACAGAGCTGCTTAACCTGCTCACTGATCCTTCCACGCCGCTGCACACAAAACACACAAATCTGCACGCACCGCAACCGTGCCAACGCTGCCGTCTGCAGGACAGGAAGCGTGCCAGGATCTGGGAGTCGGTCAGGCTCTAGTTCTGATCCAACATCAGCAGCTTCTAATGACTCGGAGACACAGGAAGTTATGAGGTGGAGCGGCAACACGATCTCAAGCTGGCAGACTGGAGACTAAAAATAACTCCCCGTCGACTGAGCAGATGTCTCCGTTTGATTTCAGTTCTGTTTAAGGACCTGCTGTTTTCTCCAGCGCTTAAATAAAGTCAAGTCAGTTTTAACTCAAAATCACAAGTCACACCTGTACGCAGCACGACGCCCTCGACTTTAGAGCCTTTATTCAGAAGCCGAAATGTCGCTTTAAATTAGCAACAGAACGCTCAAAAGAGCAACAGAGGAGGGATCCCGCTCTCTCACACAGACAGGAAATAGATGAAATCATAGGTAGATTGTACATGTTCAGGTGTCACCAAACCTGCTCTCCACCTCAGAGAGCCTGTAAATAACAACTCGTCTCATCTTTTACTGTTTAAACCCTGCAGTGTTTTCTGTAGGCGAAGGAGCTCATCGCCTTCATCAAGTGACCGGCACAGACCTCTGCTCTCTCGCTGCTTACAGTACGCACTTCTTTTTAGTACAAGATGATTTTTGTTGGGCATCCTGGTTTACACACGACAGGCCTGGGATGCTGCAGAGTGCTGACTCAGCGGCCGCCAGCTGAGCCGCACATTTTATCAGCAGCGTGACAAACCTCCCGGTCCGGCAGCAGCTCCCTGTAGAGGCCACAGGTGAACAGAGGAGGCTGTTCTCTGCTGTTTTGCTGCGCTTTACATAATCTAAATTACATATTGACAAATGTAAATTCCAAACTACAACAACAGGTGGCAACATTTCCTGTTAGCTGCGACTTTAAACTTCCTACTTGTGACATAAAAGTTACAGCAGCTTTATTAGCGGCCAGCTCGAGCCAACACACCGTCTCTAACCTTCAAAGTCTTGAGCCTGAGCATTCGTTGGTCTCACCGTGTGCAGGGCTCAGCAGGACTTCATCGAGAGCTTGCAACTTTACGATGCACCTGGGAGAAACAGCCCTGTATCCAGGTGCATGATGGGAGTCTACGTGCCCATACATGTCCTCCTCCATGGGGCCCAGAATGGGAACTCCAGGTCCACCAGGATCTATTTTTAACTCCTCTGGCGCTTTTGTTTGGTCCGTTTACAGGTTGACTTCCATAAACTGCCTGAGGCCTCTGCCTGCCCCCCCTACAGTCTGAAGTGTGCCAGGTTCCCCCCCCCGAAATATTCACACAGCTGTGGAATCAGAGACGGGTCGAGTGGAGACCGGCGGCAGGTGAACGGTGGGCCAAAGCGAAGCTACCTGAAGTGACTGCAGCGTCTGTTTCGACTGTCCGCTGGAAACTTGGCTCGACTTTTACCAGCCGTCCAAACGGTCTCAGCTTATACCGGATCTTTCTTTCGGACCCAGAGCATGCTGTGCATCTTGTAACTCTCAAAGTGTGTATTTATTTTTTACTTCTCGTTATGTCACCGCCATGTGTGCGTTTAGGGTTTTGGGAGGAGATTATTTCAGGTTTTGCCTGCAGCTCGTTCTGCCCAGATAAAAGTTTTAATTAAACCAGTTCACCTTCAGTTGGACTTGCAGATTTTACTGCTTTTTAAAAACTGCAGGTGATTCGTCGTTAAATTAAGACTCACCCAGGTAGTTGACCAGGATCCAGTCTTCCTCCTCCTCTTCCTGTTTGCCGTCTCCAGGTCTGCTGCATCGGCTCAGCTCCTCCACGTCGTCCCCGAACAGCGCGCTGGCAAACCTCTTGAACATCCCTGGACGTCCTGCGGGGGCCTGAGGCTGAGGGAGGGGCTGGGGAAGGCGCGTGGCTCGGGGCGACGGCGGGGAGGTGTGGCGCGCACTTTGGTCATCAGCTGCGGAATTCACGACCGGGGGGAAGGCTCCGGAAAGGTGCTAAAGTGCATCAATAAGGTGTGGTCATGGATCATCTGAGGGCAGGCAGACACAGGCTGGACATCGTCTGGACGGTTTCAGTGAATGCAGAAGTAGAAAACGAGCTCTGAGAGGAGAAGAGACAGATTTTAAATCAACAGAATCCTGATGAATTAAGGAAGCAAAAAACAACACTGCGAGTCCTTCAGGTCTCCTCAATGTAGGTCCCAACACTGGAGACGATCAAATCAAGTTTCTGGGTAGTTCAGTGCCATCACAGCAGTCAGGTCAAGTCTCAAGTCCTGATGTTGGTGCGTTCAAACTGCATTAACTAACGTTTTGCCCACTCGGGGGCAGCAAAACAAGATGAAACATTATCACCGTATAAAGTAGTTGTGGCTAACTTGTTAGCAACCGGCTGTTTAGTTGCACCTCGGGTAGCGACAGAGCAACACGATCCCGTCACCTGATGGAGTCCAGTATTCCTGCTCTGTCAGCTCTGTTTTAGGGAAATATCTGTCTCTTTAGCTGCTGGCTCTGTCAGTCAGGCAGTGATGCCACAAGAGGCTGAGTGGGAGCCAGGACAGACAAACAAGGAGCCGAAACTCTCTGGAAAAGCTCGGTGAAGACGGGAGGAGCTGCACCATCAGCTGGTGACTCTTTTAAATAAATACCGAGGGAGCGTATCAAAGTTGTACATCTCTCGGATGACTCTTCACTCACTGTAAAGTGACATTTCGTGGTGTTATTTGTAGCGTATGAGGAGGTTTTGTTCCAAAATAGAATATGGGTCAGATCTCAGTAGCTGGCCAAGTAATTATTAAGTTACCGGCAACCTTATCAGCCGACGCCCCCCCGATACTGTAAATACTGTGAACAGAAGACCAAAAAAAAAAAAACTCACCTAGGGGCTCTTTACTGCTCATCCACACATGTCTGTATGTTTTACATGCCTTTGCTTCAGTGGATGTGTGTGTCTGTTAATATGAAAACATATACACACACATATATATACACATATATTTTAATCGATTGATGGCAAATTGACTGAACCATTTGTCATTGCTTACGTTGTTTTGACATGCAAAAAAGTTTTTCCATCGGGCCCGATGGAAGCGAGCCTGTGTTTTATTTAGCAGTAAATAAAGAGATGCAGCTGCCTGGCAGTCGCTCTGCTGCTACGAGTTCAGTCTTTCACGCTCAGAAAGAATCAGCAGACAGAAGCGATCAGTGTCACTGTAGCTGCTGCAGAATGGGGAAGGCAAGGAGGCGTCCTTTGGCACAATATTACTGGATTAAAGCCATGGGTGCAATGACCCCCCCCAACACTCCCCTTACTAAACCCTCCCTAACTGTCCAGCTGCCAAAACAGACTCATAAAAAGCTTTAAACTCTCATCTAGGCTGCATACAGTAGCAGGCTAACAAGTGGCAGCAAATGGTTGATTGGCCTTATTTCTGATTGGTGCAGACAAGAAACTCTGCAGACACTGCTCAGGGTGCAAAAAAACACCAATTAATCATTAAATGTATATTTTAAGCGCAATGTATAATGTCATCATAATGTCAAGATGTGATATATGAGATAGATGGAAGTAGTTAGAATATATATGTGTAAAAAAAATGCATTCACATTGTTTTAGGTTGTTATTTAACGTTAATATTTATTTTATGTTAATAAAAATGATTAAACAACATTGATAATTTGCTACCTCCTCCAAATAGCAAATTGTTGGTACAGTAACTTTGCACACCAACCAAATTAAGTAGAGTAACAGGTATGTATTTATATTTTTTATATTTAATAGTTTCCCATCGTTGATTACAATAATGCTGATGTACACAAACACGTAAACCTATTTTTGGTCCTTGCTGTACTATTAGAAGACGTGTCAGTGGATTTGGGACTGGAAGAGGTTTTCAGTACTGTGTTTGTAATATTAGTAGTGCGAGTCCTGCATTTAGCATTTAAGCTAGCTGTTAAAATAATCATTTTATGAAATCCAAGCTGACACGATGATCGTCGGCAGCCGACAACGTAAAGTCCCAAATGTCGGATTTTCTGTCGCCAGCACCTGAACGCGCACTAGGTTCGAACCGCGTTCATCGTCCTCGGCTGTGGTGCGTTCACGTCCTCCCGTGCCGGGTCGCATTTCTCCGTTGTCATATTC
>JAVQJF010062747.1:0-44160 GCA_036023855.1 Gadopsis marmoratus | reverse complement strand
CAGTGATTACATTTCCACACCTTATGCAGGTTTTTCACTGCTGATTTTTTAAGATTTGAAAAAATCCTCTCTGTTTGTGCTTCTTTTTTTTTTTTTTTTTTTTTGCTGCAGAAATTTGGTATCTGCGTCCTGCAACAACCTCGTACTCAGCAGACCGCGTCCCCCCATTTAAGATGAAGGCACAGTGCTTAAAATGCCTTACGACGAACTAGAAACACTGTAAAACAACAACAGGAGACTGTGGTGATCCGGCATCTGTGCTTTTCTTGCAGCTGCAGAAATGTGGTCCTCCAACAACCTTGTACGTCTGTGCAGGACTCAGACATCGTGATGTATTCCAGCAGCGGTACGTGGCAGGCTGGCATTTGAATATCAGCCCCACAACACCTGCGTCAGCAAATGTCTGGCAATACATCACATTCAAATGTTCCTTCTTACTCTTATTGCTTTCATGCAGCAGCCTGTCATGTTTCGTGCAACAACGGAAACTCTTTTTTTTCCCCTTTCAAACCCCAGCTGACCAGTCCACTGAGTTGGCATAGTGAGCAAAATATGCTGCAATACAAAACATATAATCCCTTCAAAATTAAATTCGCTTGTTTTTTGAGTTTTCACTTTCTTTAATTTGTGTAGAGCTGCTGGCTCTCTATAGATTAATGACATCCCTCTGAAATCGGGCATCATGAGTTGTAGTTTATTCCAAAGGTTTTACATAGAATTTTGCATATATACACTATCAAGTTAAGTCTGTCTGTCTTTTCAACAGCAAATACTGCATTACATTGCCTCAAAATGCATTTACTGAGAGAAGTATTAGATAGAAGAAAGTACAAGAAACAAGATTAATAATTCATCCAAATCATGAGAGGGGGGGGAAAAAGAAGAAACAAGAGGAGTAAAGTCCCAGATAAACAAACCCTCGCTGCGTGTCTGAATGCAGGTTTTGTGCAAACAAGAGAGGCGCAAGACCTGCAGGCTTTGTTGTCGATGAGAGGAGCAACTGTAGCTCGCAGCGCAGGGGGCAGAAAGATCGGATTACCACGAGATGTGTTGGTAGTTTTATCAACCTCCTCTCCTCTCAGTCTTTAACTGTTTCTCCCTTTCTGTCACCACCTCCGTTCGCCCTGTCTCCCTGCTGTCTCGTCGTAGCCGCGGCACCACGATGATAAATATTTTAGACGCGGCTTCCAAATATATTCACAGTGATTTCTTTCTTGATATGGTTTTTGGCCATTTTTTAATGCATCACTGAAAACCATGTGAGGCCAGATGTTTTATGCAGAAATACGCCCAACTTGTCAGCCTGAATCGCAAAGTAGGGATGCAGTACAGAAGAGCAAGACCCCACAGATTTATGTTCTCTTTGCGACTATGATATTCTGGTATTGTCTCCATATAGAACTTGAAGCTGCTCTGATCAATAGTCTTATCTTAACAATGGACCAAGTGACTACATGTGTTGCGAAAGGTGTCGCTCATAGTGACGAGAATTATCGCCCGACTCTGCTCTACGTAGAATTTTACCGTCTTTCAGCGCATTGTTTTACGGCCCACAACTTTACTGTTTTGCCTGAGTGTCATTGCTCTCCCCAGCCTCATTTCTAGATGCAGCAGGAAGCTGTTTTCAGCAAACTGAAAGCTCTAAAAGCCCACTGTACACTACCTGCTCAGTCAGTGGCTAGCTGGTGAACATAGTGGAGCATTTAGCAGCTAAAGAGCCAGATATTTCCCTCAGGAGCTGGAGGGGACCAAAAAGAGCTGAAAGGGGAGTGAATATTAGACCTTCGCCAGGTGGCCAGAAACATGACTCCAAATGAATGTTAATGCTAATGTGGAAAGCGATTTTGTAGGAGACAGGGTGGGTCAGAGCGTGTAGTGCTTCTCAATACAGAGCAACAAGATTAAAACATGAAATTGATTTGAAAGAGTCACAGTAACTCTACTGCTTTGCTTGCCGCCATGTTGCACCTTCCTGTACCCAACATGCGTTCATACTGTATATAGGCCGTGTGAATGCATGAAACACAGTAAGACTAAGCACAACGTTTGGCTTATTCACACGTTGACCATGTTTGACAGGTTCATTGGAAGGGTGACGTTACACGGTTGTGGTGTATGCAGCACAGCTCACTCAGGTTTCCACAGGAGAGAGCATAAAGGCAGCAGAGAGGAGGATCAGATTACTTTGAGAGATGCTGACGATCAGTAGCATTGTCCTCCTCTCCTCTCCTCTCCGTTTCTCGCTCTCTTTATCTTTGCATGGGTGGAGATGAAAGAGCATGTTGAACAGCTGCTGATGGCGAGGAAACAAAAGAAGCGTTCTGTCCTTCCTCTCTCCTTCTCTTCTGTCTGTCTCCCTCTTTCCTGCCCATTCATTTTTCTCTCTGCCTCTGCATACTTTACTGTCTCCCTCTGCCTCGCTTCATATTTTTTCCCTCAGTTCATTATTCTCTCCCACTTTCCTCAGCTTTCTATTTATCCTTTCTTTCCTCCTCCTCCCTCCCTCCCTCCCTCCAGCGTTTTCTTCCCTTTATTATTTCAGGTCTTTCAGAGTACTCTGTTGAAATCGGATCTGTCACTGTGTCTTTGGAGACGGATAGAGTTGGGTTGCCAGGGGTTTCAACCCAGCAGAAAAGCAAAACTGCAGTTACATCAGTTAAATCAGCTCCCATTTGAGCCAGGTCCGAGCATTGTGGGAGTGTGTGTGTGTGTGTGTGTGCGCGTGTGTGGGGGCAGTGTGTGATTTTGTGAATGTGGCTTTGAGAGACTTTCTGCCTGTCTGTAAATGGGTTTACATCCAAGTATTCCAAGATTACCAACTGATGTTTCGGATGAGAAGGGTGTATTTCAAATCTTTCTGAGTACATCGTTTTCTAATGTCACTAGCATGCAATGGATATAGAGCTACAACCACTAACATACAGGGATATTCAATGTTTGCAGTTCTTATCAGCTCGTGCAGAGGTTGCTCTTAAACGTCAACTCACAAATTACAGTTTTCAGCTCTAACTTCGGTTAGGCAAACTCCAGAACTAGTACCGGACAGAACCACAGACAAAGGAGGGGAAAAAAGAAGATTGTGTGACAAGACAGGATTGCCGCTCCCAGCGTTTTTTGCACACTGAGAATTATCAACCTCACTTAAAGGGACAGTAACCTATTATCAATCAAGGATTAAACTAACCTGCTTACCAAAATATGAAAATGTGGCCAACATTAGCTAACACTATTTATAAAACCAGCTCACTATAATCAGCCAGTATCATAAATGCTAAATAATAATTTCAAAAGACCGTCTATTTTCCATTAATTGCGGAAGCCGGTTTATTCACATCAGAGCAGCTGAAACAAGGCTATTTCGCACTTAATTTATTGTTATATTTCAAATGGTGGAAATATAACACTCTCCCTCTTCACTTGATACTACACCTCCCTTATTGCCTGCTTGTGCATTCTTTATCGTTATACTGCTCTATTTTTCCTTCAGTTTTGTATTATGTTCAGTTGAATCGGTGATTGCTGTTTGGGACACAACATACTGTACAAGAACAAGGTGAAAGGAGGTGATTTGTTATGGAGACTTTGATATATTGTTATTGAGCGGTTCGCTCTGTGTTCCTGCGAGCGTGTGTGTGTGTGTGTGTGTTTATATAAATCTGTAATTGAATTGGCTGAGGTGTGTGTTTTGTCAAAACTGAAAAGAATCACACCTTGCTGTCTGGTCTCATTCCTACAGATGGATATCATCATCAGCTGCACACATGTACACACACACACACACAAGCCATGATGTGTGTGTGCGTGTGGTGTTGTTTATGTTGGTACTTCTATTATTGTGCTGTGAACATCATATCTCTCTGTATTAGTGTAAGCAAGCAAGTCCACTTGTTTTGTGTGTGTTTGTGTGAACTGTATTGCTTTTTGTTTGCAGGTTAGAGTCATTTGTCATTGTTCATTTGCAGGACACAGAAGCAGCTGCTAAAGCAATGAAAATTGTGATTTCCAGCCCAGAAAAAAAACATTTTTGGAAGAGAAAAGGTTTAGAAGTTTATTCATGTTAATCCTTTTTTTTTATTTTTTATGAATATAAATGCAGAACCACTGCAAACAAACAAATGTGCTCTCAGGTTGAATGCAAACGTCTTTTAACGGCCGCTGCTGAGTGCTGATTTAAGCTGCAGCTCAAAGCACAAATCATTAACGTATGCAGGTGCACTGCAGCTGAATAAGACAAATACCGCATTTTTTTTGTTGCTGGACTACAGACCCGGTTTCATCCTAGAAGTCAGGCTTATAAATGAAGAGAGGAGAGCGGGAGAGACCTCAGGTGTGGGGGAAGTCCATACCAGCCTGTCAGGGCTGCTGGCTGGGCAAACACCACCAGGTGGAGAGATTGAAAGCATCTCTCGCTCTTTCTAACAGTCTGCACTTTCCTTCATGCCTTGGGGTGTTTACAGCCTCTCCGTCTGTCGGTGTATCTTTCTGGGTTTTCTTGTATGTCTCACCTGCATCGCTGCTTAAATAACAGTTTTCATTTCAATTGTGAGTGACCAGGTAGTTTTCTAAATTACTCACTTAAGCTCATTAGCCTGTTTGGCTCATTCTCATTATGAAGGGCACTTATTGCTTATTTTATTCATATTTTCTTTATATTCTGTCCATGCCCTTTTTACTTTGGGCACACCGACATAAGTCTGATTTCCACAGCCCTTTCAAACAAGTCAAATTACAGCTTTTAGTGAACGCATTGCTTCTATTTCAGGTTGGACAGATTAAGATTCGGCTTGGTAATTAAAAACATTTGCATATGCATCTGTTCCGTCAGATGTGCACGCAACCGATGACCGAGACACCTTTTGTGTAGACACTGTCATATAATTACAAAATAGTGCCTCTTCCACACCTTTTAAACTTGCTTTTCTAGAACCAAGAAGCTGTGGTCGAGCTAAAAGTAAACCTACACTTAATTTGTCCCCCAGAGCACCTTCAGGGAGCCACAAGCATTGTGAGCAGCAAGAAGAGTATCCACGAATGTGAACAAGCAGCAATCTAAAGACATTACAGATGTTATTTAGTCATTTTGAATCCAGAAATCCTGGACTTGGCATGACACATTTCAGACCGAAACTGGCATCGAAGGCCACTTGCAGTGTTTGAGCCGCTGGTTCTCTCTCTAATAGAGTTCACACTGCGACTTCAATGCCTCTGTACAACTATTTCTACTCAAATTCATGTCATGATAATAAGAATGATGTTACCGCGAAAATCTGGCACAGTTGAAATTATATGTTGTTTGGGTTACCCAGAGAACTCTGCTTTCTATTTCTGCTATTTTCTGTGACGATTCATCCGCGACTCTGTGTGACTCCTAATTACGGTGATGAACTGTGGAGTAAACGAGGGTCTGACTTTTGATTCACGGTGCTGCAGCTGCTGCTACGGTAGCTGCGAGCTCTGAGCCGGGCACGGATGACTTCACTTTTCTTTGCTTGTTTCCCTAATTGAGCTAAGTAACAACAAAAAGAAGCCATATGTTGCAGAGTTGGAAAACACTGTAGCTGTTGTGTTCGTATCTTGTAGCTGCAAGGCTCTCAAATTAAAACGTATAGCCTGCACTTTACCCTCAGTCGTTAAGTCATTTTACACCCAATGTAATTACAATGGAGTGCAAAATCATTAAACAATGAGCCACTGTGCAAGCACTTTTCGAGGTCAAATTAAGCTGTTTGTTGTAGTGAAGAAGAGTTAAGAAGAGTTTTTCTTTTTTGTTTCAGTGACGGTTTAATGGAGGAATCCACCAAATTTAAGGACTTTTCTCTTCATTCAAAGTGTAGTACGTCTCCACCTCGCTGTTTCTTTGTGTGTGTTTAGAACGTCGTCCATCCCTACATATCCATAACCCTTTGCTTACTGTAACTCCTTATGTTTTAGTGTCACTCACCCTTCCAAGTCCTGTCTCCAGCTAGTGCAGAAAGCACACGCAAGGCTTTTAACAAGATCAAAATTGGAGACCATTTTACTCTGATGATTGCGTGCCTCCTCTGGCACCCTGTTAGCTCTAGACATTTTTGTTGCCAGTCTACTGCTCCCCTTACATTTCTGAACGCTGCCAATTACTATTAGAGAATTGAGACACGCTAACCAAAAGCTCTTGTCTCTTCCCAGATTCAGGTTTCTCAGTAGCTGTCCCAAAGCTGTCCCCTTCCCTCCCCTCTTCCATTTTATTCTGGACTCTTCGTCTCTTCTCCACTTTTAAGATTCAATTTACTGTCAACTGTATTTATGTTTATTTCTCCCTCTATTTGTCCATCTGCCAAGCTGGCATGACTACTTTGAATTCATTTCCGAACTACGTTTCTGTCGAGAAGTCATGTCTACCAGTGCGAGTGTCTGATGTCTGTGTGTGTTGAGCATTTTGCGTCCACAAACAGTCGGACGTGTTTGGACAGCCGTTAATGGTGACAGACAGACGAAGGAAATGCCAGGGAGAAAGGAAGCAAATGAGATTAAAGTAGAGGAAGATCAAGACAGACGTGAACAGAGGGACACTGATACACTGACACTGATGCTCTCAGAGGGGTGGGGGTGTGTGTGTCAAAGTACAGCCTTCAGAAAGATGTGCTCGACGTGAACTGCTCCCTGAAAGAGTATGTAGTTGTTTTTCCATCTCCAGTTGAACCACTGCTAAAAGTAAATCCTTCTAGGTCAGGCAAACGTGATACACTTGCTGTTAAAGCCGTGTTTGTAGGATAAACCGTTCATCCAGCCAGATATTCTAGTAGCTACCTGGACAGCATTGTTAGGATTTTAAGATCTGATCTTAAAGGTTTTATGAGTTTAAATACCTGTATTCTAGATGTACTTGTGCATCTCCTGTATATTGGGTGGAATACAGTATGTGTGGGCAAATCTTTCACCAGCCATTTCTCCTACACATATTAAATATATTCTCCTTTCTTCTTGGAACTTGTGTTGGATGTCAAAAGACTAGAGGTGCATTCAGATTGTTGTTGCCGTCTTTTTTTTTTTTTTTTTTTTTCTCACCACAAACAGCCAATGTACCGTTTTTAAAAATGCTAGATGCATCTATAAGCTTGCCAGCACTATTCCATTTGTGTGCAGTTTGGCTGTGTGTTAGCTCATATGCTAACTGATCTCAAAATTTTGCGGAATATAAAATCTTCCTGTTATTTTTCTCTAGTTTCTCATCTTTTCCTTGTTGTCTCTGTACATTTACAGACTCATACAGCTGTTTAAAATGAAAATTAAACATTTTAGCATTGATGATGAACAAAGTTGGCAACAAGACATTAGCCTTTTGTTCAACAAATTTAGCTGCTTAAATGTTGACATTTCATTTAAGCATCATCTTAGCTTTATAAACAACAAAAGCAGTTCACATAACTGACATGGTAGCATTTAGCTTAGCATTAGTCTTTATGATTAGATTAAAATTAGTACCTAACTTTATTGATGTTTCACTCAATGTCAGATCTTATGGTCAACAAAGTAGCTAACGTAGCTGAAAATGCAGCATTTTAGCCTAGCATTCAAGCTTAATTTTAGGCTTTATGATCAACAAAGTTATTGATGTTTCATTTATGATCAGTGTTAGCTATTATGATCAACAATTCTGCTAACATAACTCACATTGTACCCTTTTAGTTTAGCGGTGGCCACTTTGTGACTGACATTTAATCATTTTAGATTAGCATTAACTTTTATGAGAAAACGGTGGCTGCTAACATTGTTTAATTTTATCTTATCGTTTGTCTTTACAATGAATAACGTTATTAGAGAAGGTAACTGGCATTGTATAATTTTAGTGTAATATTAATATTGTTTCTCTGTCCTCCTGACAAAATCCTAAAAGTTGCCTCATGCTACTTGACAATGTTAGCTATGAAATGTGACTTAAGCTCAACTCTGAACCAATGGTAAATATATTCTGCAGTGTTATTCCTGGCTGAAGTCTCCTGGCAGCATGAAAAGTTGAGTCTACATTGTAATCCTTTGGCAGTCTGAACCCAGCTCCCTGCACCATCTCACATCTGCCCACCCTGACCACAGCAAGCCACGCAGGGCTCTGACAGCATCATGCCCTGTGAGTCCTCAGGCGCTTGGCTACGGCTGTTTTAGGATACCGATTCTTGCGAGAATAGTGTTCGTAATGTGTGTATGTCAGCATATGTGCCAACTACCACATCAGTGTGCCAGCTGGACAGTGGCAGTGAGACCTGTAGCTGTACCAACCAAACGCATGCATGCAGACACAGACTCATGCTGGCATACCAGTGTCGTCTCCCCTGCCACTCATGCAGATTTGATATCATGTAATAGGGAGAACAGTCCAACGCATGCCAAAGAAAAACCACATGTAGGGAAATACACACAAGTTTTTGTGGTTGTTAGAGCCAGCACAAAACACAGCTTTACTGTAACTGCTGTCCCTACATTACTTGGAATACATTATTTCCAGATTAATAGGAGGATGATAACCCTGGATTACATTTGCATAATTGTCCGTTTTTTAAAGAGGCAATTGAACACCAGTCCATGTGATTAAAAGCAACACTTTTTTCTGTTCTCCTTTCCTGTGACTTAGGTTATTTAGGTAAGTTTTCTGCTTAGTTTGTGAGAAATAAAGGAAAGCCCCATTATTTGTATTGTCGCTAAATCTTAATTATTTATGAAGGTAAAATCTTTACCCAATATTTACCCCATAATTACATTTCCCCATACTACATAGCATACTGTACATAATGTATATACTAATAATTTGCATGCTGTTCTGCATTTGCAGAAAGTTATGTATTTTACCATTCTGCAGTAACAATATAATATAAGTATATAATACAATATAACACCTCCCAGTGTAGTATTCATCCCAGGACACTGAGATAAACAGGCTGACAGCAACACACAGACTGTACCAATTTTTTCTGGTACTGTGAAAGTATTCTATGAACAAAAGCTGACAGTATTCCATGTGAACAATATGCAAGAAGCTATTGTCTTCTCCACAGAGAAAGCTAAATGTTTTGCCAAAGACTTTCCTGGAGCTGTATCACCACCATCTGCAGTTTGGCTTTAATTCCAGCTGTGAGCAGCTAATTACGTTAATTCATAGCACTGAGGGAAAATAGCAACCATCACTGTCACTCTCAAACCCCAGTGAATTTAGTCTCCATACTGGCTCCTTTAGTACTTAGTACTTGATTTTGTCACTTTTCTCTATGTAATTGTACTTTTTACTCACAACTGGTTCAAATTAGTATGTATTGAGACACAACTACAGGGTATCCGCTGGTCTTGAATAGTCGTAAAGTGTTTAAGGTATTAAAAACTCTTACGTTTTATGTACAAAAGTGGAGTTTCAGTCAGCACCATCAGACCTGTAGCAAACACTCCCGCTACAGTTAGCCACAGTAGCTAATAAGCGTTGATTATAGCGTAAAAATTATTGGTTAATCCCCAGCCATCCATTTTCCACCATTTATCTTTCTAATTATTTAACTTATTGTTATTTACTTCTGGGAAATAAAATATGTGCTATAATATTAAATAATTCTACAACTTATTGGCCCTGCTGGTTTTTCATCATACTATGCCTATTGTGGATGTCTTATATTTGTGAAGTAATTGAGGCAACTACAGTCTTTATCATTCGCCCTGCCTTTATGTGTCATGTGTAACAGCAATTTATATTTCACTGGATATTTTCATGGATGACAGCCAGTGATACAAAGCACATTAGAAACCTAACAGTTACAGTAACAGTACTGCAGAGTAGTGAACCAACACATTATTTCCACTGGTGTTGTGTTGCCATGGAGTTTTTTTCACCTGTCACTTCACTTTGTGTTTCCGTCCTCCCATGTTTCTTCAGCTGTTTGATTTCTCTTTTTTTTTTTTTCATTCTCCCTCTGCTGTCCTTCTATCTCTCAAATACTACCACTCTTCCTCCCTTCTGCTATGCTCCTTCCTTCCTTTATTCTTTCTGGCGCCATCTTCGTCCACCTCTCGGCCTCCCGTTCACACACCCTGTTTCTTGTGCCAGGATGCGATGTTGTGTTACATGCATTCTCCATCTGTCTCCTGCCCCCTACTTCCAGCCTCTTCCGTCTCAGAACAAAAACACATCGCTGAACATGCTGCGCGCATGGATTCGAGCCATTAAGTGCTTTTTTGCCTTGCTTGTTTGGCTAACAATCCACAACACTGGTTTTGAATGGAGCATTGAGTAGTACTTCAATAAATGCTGACAAATGTGTTGTTACTTGTTGTAGGAAACAGAGGAGCTTTTCCAGAATCACTACTTCTATCTGCAGTGTTTCATGCGATAATTGCCTTCATCAGCTTGCTTGAAATTCACTCTCATCAATGACATTTCCTGGTTACTTGTTTGTGTTCACACGTGTTGTTTGTTGCTCATTACGGCAGAAAATAAAAATGCTTTTCCCGATGATTAGAGATTGTTGCTCGCTCTATTCGTGGATGCTAACATGTCTGAACATGGGAACAGAAAAAATCCAAGGGGAAACCCCAGTCGGTCCCTCACGTCAAACCAGGTGAGGACAGAAGTCTGGAGGATCAAAGCAAGGAAGGCTGCGAGTCCGGATGGCATCAGCTCAAGGCTTCTTAAGTCCTGTGCAGACCAGCTCAACAGCTACAGGCCGGTGGCTCTGACATCCAACCTGATGAAGACCTGCCACCTGCAAAGGTTCCCTGACAACTCTGCAATCGTCGGCCTCATCACAGATGAGGACGTCGGGGAGTAAAGAGAGCTGCCCCGGGGCTTTGTGGACTGGTGCCAGCAGAATGGCCTCCAGATCAAGGCTGGGGAAACCAGAGAGCTGGTGGTGGACTTACAGTCTCCCCCCCCCCATACCAGTAAACATCCAGGGAATCGAGAAGAGTACCTGGGTGTTCATCTGAATACAAATGTACTCTTACTGATGTTTGTTGCTATTGTGCTAGCACCTTGCTACTGTATCACTGTACATTTCCCCACAGTGGGATTAATAAAGGATTATTTTATACCTTTATCTTAATAATCTGACAAGCTCTCACTCTTTCTCATAATGCTGTTTAAGGCTGTTGTTACTGGCCGTGTTATTAATAGATGCAAAGTAGTAGGAGTAGTAGAAGTAGCCGCTGGTTCTGGAAGTAATCCTCCCCATTTGAAAGTCTTCTATTGAAGCTATACTCAATGTTTCTCAACGTGGAAACACAGGCGTCTTCTGGATCATTTAACATTACTGTAGATTTATTTTATGGCCAACTTTGTTTCTGTATGGCGAATGGCTCTAAACACTATGATGACCAGTTCATGAATTGATTCAAACTTCTGAATGAATCATGACTTCTCTCCTTATGTATCGTTATGTACACAGTATTTTCTAACACAGTTGCTCCTCTTTTTAATGAATAAATCGTGAGAGAGTCCTGCAATCCAAATCTCGGAAGTGCTCCAACTTTGCAGAGAAGGCACAGCACTTCCGAAATAATCCTCCCACTTTACAACTCTATTTCTTTCTTAACTTGTGGGATGTGTATGCCACATCCTCTCTGTTGGTTGCATTGTTTCATTACTATCTTTTTAAAGCACACCATACAGTTTTATTTCTGGTTAATTTCCCTGCAAGAGATAAATACATTTTATTGTCAAGGTTATCCCTTAAACATTCAGTCACTGAAAACTTTGGACTATTTTAGAAAGTTGTCTCTTTTGTGCTCTCAAGGAACCTGCAGAACAGCAACCTTTTTAATTATTTTTGTAGCGTTCACGCTTCCTTTTTGTCATCTGGATTTTGATTTCTAGCAACATGGCTTTTGACAACAGCACAGTGGATGGTGCTGCGTTCTCTGCAACCTTTTGTGCATTAATACACTTCCACACAAACGGATGACTGGAGGCTTTCCTTGTGGAAGAGATGCTTAGATACCAATAATCCTCTGATCCATTAAATTCCCGCACACTTACATGTAGACACAGACACAAACAGGATTTCAACGTTGAACACAGCCTTTGTCACGAATGATTTTCAGAGGACAGATCCACAATGGGGAGTCTTGAAAAGAGGTAGCGGAGAAGATTAGGATGGCAACATAAGGACAAAATGAGATAAACAAAGGGAAAGCTATTGTAGGACATGTTTTAGAGAAAATACATTGTACTTATTTCATGCTTGACTTGAAGACTTTTTTTTCTTACACTTTTTCCTTTCTTTTTGTCCCTCACACATTTTTCCCTCCCTCGTATTCCTGTCTCCCATAACCTCCATCTCATATTCTCTCTTCTTCCCTTCTCTGGAAGAACTGCAACTGCAACTGCAGTTCAAAGTTGCTAGAGGAACTTGTAAATGTTTGACAGAGAGAGAAAGAGAGGAGAAGGAGAGATTGGAGCTGAAAGTCTACATTGTCCGTGTCAGTGTCACTTTCTTTTCTCTAGTTTCATTTCTCTCCTCTTTTTTCTTTCCATTTATTCAGCCATCTTGAAGAACCAAACTCAATTGTGAACTCAGAACGTCTCCCTGAAATCTGACCCTGGCACTACTTCAGTTGTAACACGAAGGCACAAAAAGTCCCAGAACAGGGCTGCTCATTAACAACCAGCCTGTCGAGTGGTTTATGTCAGATGGCCTGACTTTGTGAGGACACTGCAAGTCATGGTGTTTTGTGCATGGATTCGGACTTTAGAGGAAGAAGAAAATGATTTAGTTACTGTGTGGCTGTCGCAGGCTGCCAAATGGAATCACATTAAATCACGTTCTTTCTATTCAGACTTGATCCCCAGCACCTTGTGCATGGAGATGCAGTAGTGCTGAGAAACTAAATATTATATTGCAATCACAGAAGAAAGACACCATTTCAAAGTTTCTCTTTTGTTGTTATGCATAGCACAGTTTTAGACAAAGCAATAAATGCAGCACTTAACAAAATTATGACATTTTTTTCTCCTGAAAAAGCCTGGAAAATGGAGCCAAACGTGTCCCTGTGCAGGCTAATTGTAGACTTGATTGCTCATACAATGTAGTTGTGTTTTAACAAGGTAATCAATGTAAAATTGCACTTACTTGTAAAAGCGTACTCCACTGATTTGTTTGTACTTCTAAAGCCTTAATTGACTCACGATTGACAAGCAAAAAGGATCAAACTCGATCTTCTATGGTCTTTTGCATTCTTCTTTTTGTCAAAAATGCAACTTGACCACCAACAGCTTGGTCTGAGATTTGGGCGTCTTATGCTAATAGTGGCTAATGTAGCCTCTTCCTCAAGCAGAGATGAGTTGCAGTCTAGGCTTATTTCACATCTCTTGATTTGACACCACTTGAGTTAATATATCAGATTTCACACAGCTCACTCTGGACCCACAAAAGCTGTTTTCCAACTTTTTTCACTTATGCACTAATGTAAACTGGCTTTAATGTGTAAAATAGGTACAGGTCCCCTTTAAATGGGACAATGTGCATTGTGCCATAATCTGAATTAAAAATCATTATTGACCTTTTGATTAATCATCAAAGTGCAAACATTCCAAACATTTGCTTCCATTATACAACTTTGTGACTCTATAAATTCAATGCCTTATTGGCTGACCAGTAAACAAAATAAGCCATTTTAGCATTTGCCATTTGTCATTATTTTATTGATAGTATTGTCTACAGATGAATAAAGTATGAAAATACTCAAAGTTGCAACTCTACAAGACATTCTGAATTGGGACAGATTTTAGTCAGCAAATGTTTTTCTATAATTTAACATTTCTGATTTTGCTGTGGATCTCTCTGGCACCGCCCCTTTAAGGTTTTCACTGATCCAAAATTGGAAAACCTACCTAAAGCAGGGGTATATAAAGTGATTTTTAAGCAAGAGTCCCTATTTGAAAGGGACAAGAGGATTATGAGACCCAATCCAAAATACGGTGAACCCACACAGACCCAGACAGAGAGACAAAACAGTGGCAGCAGCACTTCACAGTTCACACCCTCTGTCTCACCTCAAAAAAACAGTTTTCTTTCTGCTGCAACGATTGACTCACGATAGACACGTTTAGAAACAGACCTGATATCTGCGGCAGTAGAATGGAGCCCATCCCAAATCAGATTAGACTGAATAGAATTTGGACTTGGCCCTACCTATGTCTCGGGTCCAGTCTGGTTATCAGGAACCGGGTGGAGAGTGAGCGCGAGTCAAAGGAAAGGAGAGGGAGGTGTGAATGTTGTCTGTAATATTTTAGTGATCTTTCAGGGGAGAACAAATCAACAAAAATGAGACGGGAAGAGAGAGAAAGAGCACTAAAATCTGTGAATGGATGATTGCAACAATCCTCTGAACCAACACTCGAGAGCTCTCATTTTTCTCCTGTTTCTGTTTCCTTGTTGTCTAGCCTGACCCAGACTGACTCACAGACTCAAATAGGCCGACTCGCTCTGAGTGTGTGTGTGTTTAGAGCGCCTACTGCCTCAGGTCTGCTCTCAGCTCATTGTGTCGGTACATGTGCTACTAACCTAATAGCTCAGAGATTTGGTTCATTATTACTGTGTGGTGGGGATATTTGGTGTGTATACAGCATGCGCGTGTTTGTGTGTGCATGCCTGTGTGTAGTGTATATTTGCAGACAAAGCAGTAATGTATCTCCCAAAGTGCAGTCGGTGTCCCAGATAGAGCGATCAAGCTGTGTGATTATAATGTATTAATGTAATATCACCACAAAGATAGCGTGAGATTGTGTGCATGTGTGATAATTGCGCTTCTATCAACCTACCACACGTTACATCTCTCATTTATCACTTATTCCTCCACCAACATTAGCTCAAATCCACATTCTGTCTTTTACAGGATACACACACACACTTACATTGTACTAGTCATGTCTTCTGTGTCTTTTAAAAGGTTCTTCTACTCATGTCACTGGACTATTTGGAATCTTATTGACCTCCAAAAATGAAGCAGTGAGAGTGAACTGCATCACCTCCAGATCAGTTTTTGTAAGTTGATTTGAACAAATCCAGATCCCATCTATTCTATCCCTCACGACGGAAGATTTGGCTGCCAAACACTGCTGCATAGGCAAGATGTGTTGGAGGTAAATCGAATGCAGAAGACAAACATTAAGCAATGTGAGGGACCGAGTAGTTTGGCATGAGGACACAAGGTGTAATTAAACAAAAATGGGTTTTTATTTATCCCACAAACATAATTCAAACCATTTACAAAAAGAAACAATAACTTCGGCCTATAAAAGGGTCAACTAAACAGAACTGAACAAAAGTAAATGCGTGCTCAACTGAACAAACCAAACGGACCAAACAAACACAAGGGAACATATATACACAGGTTAATCAGCCCAGTGGCCCCACAGGGGGAGTTCACAAATCAATTAACACTAATTAACTTAAACACAGTTAACACTCTGGCCAGCCTTTAACTTAAACAAGCATTTACTAAATATAGCAAAATGAAATCAAAAGTGTTATTCCAAACAACTTATATTTACAAATAATCACTTAAACACTCCCACTCTCCCCCTGGAGTTTCCAGGCAGTTGGGCTCGTCCTAATTGGCCCCTCCTACTTTATCAGGCCGCCATTTCCTGCGGCCAGCACAAGCAAACAAAACGGACATCGCTGTGACTTTGGTATAATAGTTTATAATTTCGGCAAGTACGCTTACGTCTTGCCAAAGGATGAGAGAATTTAAAGCACTTTTGTGCCTGAAATTAAATGCTAATATTAAATACACAGCTGGAGATAGGAGGCACTTAGCTTAGCATGAAGACTGGGGGGAATGGCTAGCAAACGGTAATGAAAAATGTTACATTTTGTGGTTTTACTGAGAGTTGTGTGCTGTAGATGTCTTGACCAATAACAGTTTATCCATCCACCCAGCACTTCTGTGCAGCGTCTCCACTGGTTGCCATAATCTCGTGGTTGATAAAGACTCCTGGAAGTCGCTGCGCCCAGCTTCTTTTTGCCCCATAAAACCACAAATAGTTGTTTCTACATTTCTGTTTGTGTACAGATTAAACAAACCAGATTGCTATGAGATAACTTTGCCATGATATGGCGCTGTATAAATTGAAAACATTTTAAACAGTCGATGTTTGGCAGGTAACTCAAATATTGGATGGCAGAGCTCTTCAACAGGACAATGATCTGAGTTTTGATCCCTGATGAGAAGCTTTAAGAATGTAAAGACTCTGTGCCTCTCTGGATTACTGTGCCTACTGGATTTAAGGCTTACCCTAAATTAAGCATAATATGATTTCTGCAGTGGGTTATTTGTTTAAATTTGGTGCAGAAAATTATATTGAATATGTGGCTTAAGAGACTTATCACTATTGCACTATTTACCTGGTTCTCACAGGTAACTGCATTAATTAGTACAATACTTTGTGTCAGAATACAACAACAACACAACGCACGGTGTAAAAACGGCATCTGTTTGCGCTGGAACTTGCATTTTCTGTCGTTCCGTCTTTCTATCGCTGTCTGGGAGACAACAGCATTCTGAGACGAGATGCAAACACCATGTTCCACTTACTGTCTCATTAGTGTGGGAGAGGGAGAGTAAAAAAGAAGCAGATACATGAGAGTGGATGGGTGGAGAGGATGGAGGGTGACGAGCAGAAGTGGTCAGGGGAGAGGGCTGTTGAGACTATTTGCATTCAGCTCTTGTGGTGTGATAAAGTGTGTTATGAACATGTAACCTTGTTGGCATCGATCATACTCCTCGCCTGTGCAGTCTGTGTTGATTGGAGGAGACCTCTCAACACAAAGCTCATATGTCAATGCTAAGTGGATTAACTCCGACGCCTGTGATGGCCTCATCTCTCTCTCTCTGCAGTTTTCTTACTATGTACACATGTAAGACGTGCATTACTTGAACTTTTGTAAAAGTCAACTTTATTGTCAGTTTCTCTTCATGTTCAGTACATGAAGAGAGATCAAAATATAATTTCTCACAGTCCCACAGTGTACTAAAAATATATACATTTGACAAGACATCAGGTGAAGGTATGGGACTTTTGAACAGTGCAAGACATTTAGTGCAGGATAAGTACAGGACTTTGAAAGTGTAACTAGACCGCAGGGCAAGATATATACGTTTAGTGCACTCCACAGTGGTCTGTAGAAATGATGGAAGTGCAACAGGGACTTGAACCCTGCACCCTCAGATTAAAAGTCTGATGATCTACTAACTGATCAACCAAGTCTTGATCAGTAGAAAGAGAATAATTTGTCTGGTAGTTGTGATCATCTCAACGTCTTATAGAATATTTGGTTATTCGTTATTCAACTACCCTACATTGTCTTTAGCACTTAAGGCACCAGTATGCAAAAGTGCTTGTCTGAAACCTCCTCGCGCATCTTTTCAATATATAATTTGTGGTGTCGGTGTTTGCTTAGAAGCAGGGTAATACAATCTGTCTAACATGTCCACCTAAAATGATTGATTACTCACAATTACAACTAACAACAAAGTGCAGCACCTTCTTTATAGGTGTGTAACAGGTACATGCTTAATATCCTCTATATGTATAGATTTTTTTAAACATGTGATGCTTTGTTAATTAACTAATGAGCTATTTTCCTGATGCCAACACTGACGACAAACATGCAGTAATGAGTGACATTTTGCATCTTGCTACAGAATGAGTGGTCAAAGTCTGGTTAGTTAAAATGAGGGTTATGGTTGCAGGGCTTTGGTTGGAGCTCAAATGGGAAAAGCTTGCTCGTATATTTTAATGATCCTGGCTCCCCGATCAAGGGGCTGTATTTACCGTCCGGACCAGAGCCAACCCTTCTTTTAAATTAGTCTGAACCCACAATCTCGTGCAAACAAACACGCACGCTTAGTTAGCATTTGATTCGTCAGTACTCAAAGGAATGATGGATAGATTTGTAGTGATATAACATATGGTGTGGCTTCATCACTGAACAGCGTAATTAACTTTCATGTTGTGTTTACACGGACTGACTTCAAAGTCTTTGTTTGTTTTTTAGGAATATATGTTTTCCAAAGGATATGCATCTTATTAAATGCTGCATTATGCAGAGCATATCCCTTGGAACCATTATTTCTTCAAAGCAATACTGTACATGCTTTGATACATGTACACTAGTGCTTTGAAGCTAACAGCTCTCTCTGTCCCTCACTCCCTACATCCCTCGTTCCCTCTCTTGCTTTCTTTCTCCCCGTCATCTGGGGGGTTTTTTTTCCCCTCGCTTATTACTTATCCTCTGCCTTCTCTGTTATCCTCTTCATCTTGCTAACTCTTCCCTCCTTCCTTATTTCTTCAGTGGGGCGTTTGTTGATCGAGTTCAGCTCCCAGATGACGATGGAACGAGTGCAGAAAGAAAACCCCAACGTGACGGAGGGAGGCCGCTACACGCCTCCTGACTGTCGGCCTAGATGGAAGGTCTGTATATAAGTAACGTTCTGCGTTTAACGTATTTTAACTAAAGTATGTATACTCCCACGTTTTCTTATGGAAGCCCATATCTACCAGTATAAGAACTAAAATATCAGAAGACAAGAAGTAATGCGTAACAAAAATGTAAAGACTCTGTAAGTTAAAATTATGAGTTACTAAGTGAAAATGTTAATTTACGAAGGAGAACCTTTAAGTTACTAAGTCAAAATGATGAGTTATTAAGTCAAAACTATGAGTAACTGTGTTATAATTTTGACTTACCATCCCATAAGTCAGTTTTTCCTAGTTACCATTTGCTGCTAGAAATGGGCTTCCATATTTTTTCCTGGTATTGGATTCAAATTAGAAAGGAAAACCAGACGGCTGTACAGAATAGTGGTCACTCTTTTCAAAGTAAATGTGGCATCATATGTGGTTTACCAAAAACAGTAATTAAATTTTTATAAGTGTTTGAAGTCGTTTCACTGAGGTCAGGCTGCTTCCTTTAGCAGCGAAGATTACACCAAAATAGGGGCCCTCATCACAATGCCTAACTATACAGAAACCAAGGTCAATTTGCTGCCTGTCTTCATCTGAGTGCAAAATTACTGTGAATTACAGTTCAACCTTGGACTGTTGGACAGCTCAGAACGACTCACTTAAAGAGATCCAGGACGACCTCAAATCTTGGGTGCCATTGACAACTTCTTCCTTGAGCTGCTTCAGTCATAATGAATGAGAACCAACTTTATGTACACTGTGACATTAATCAGGGAATTGGTGCAGAACAGTTCACCGTAGGATGAAACAAAGCTCATTTTAAGCATAATTATTCAAACAAACAGTCTTTGGAGATCTGAAAGCGAGAGACTGTCTTGTCCACGTCAACAGAAACGTTTCGGATGCACCTTGACTAACGACTTTTTTTTCTTGCCAGCATTTATTTAATTCTGCATTAGAATGGTTCTCCAGCTTATAGAAATGTAATATTGTAATATTTTGCAGTAAATGTTCCCGTTGAATGCAAACAAATTGCCAACTGAAACGATCCCTGTTGTTTAGGTGGCCATCATCATCCCGTTCCGTCACAGAGAAAACCACCTAAAGTACTGGCTCCACTACCTCCACCCTATCCTCAGACGGCAGAAGATTGACTACGGCATCTACATCATCAACCAGGTAGATCATGTGAGACCACCTCAGTGTGCAAACACATATACTGTGAAGTAAGACCAGGACCCTCTGGCTGCAACAACCTATTATTTTCATCATGGCTTAATCTGAGGATTACCTTTTCAGGTATTTGTCATGAGAATTTGTAGCATAACCTTGTAACATAAAATTTAGGTGCACGTGAAAGAAAATAGGAAGGACTAAAGGAAAGAAAGTGAAGGCAGACTGGCTCGAGTTGGCCTCCAGTGGCTAGTTCAAGCACAGGCTGCATGAGCGGCCAGCCCAGTGGTGTACGTCGATGAAAGTTTTGTTCTTTATAGTTGGTCCAAAAAGTTACGATCTCGTGGTAGAGCCTCAACGACAAGAAGGCAAACGGGTGTAGGCTCTCTCTCAACACCTTGTAAATTTGGAAAATGCTTATTTTTAGGCATTATGTTTTCAAGGTCAGGAATATGCTTGAATTAAAATATACTCCTTGAAAAAATGCTTGATTTTCAACATTATCCGGTGTTTCATCTACACAGTCACTCATGTAAACCAAAAATCTTTTAATATTTGAAACATCACCCAATGTCACCCGTGGTGATATATGTTTGCTGTCTCCTGGCAGTTACAACAATGTAGATGTGATGATAAAGGCTTCTAGAGTATGGAAATGTTTGGTTTAGGTACCTTGTAAATACTTGAAAAGTGCTTGAAATGTCTCTTAAAAAGCTGATCGAACCCTGAATATAACGCCGTTAAATTTGAGTTTAATTACAGTGAATGCAGGTCTTTGACTGATGTGAGGCGTTCATGTTTGATTGCACCAAGTCAGACAGGAGCTTTTCGATTGGTTGATTTGATAGTTGACATGAACACTATTTGCAAGTCGGAAATGTATAATTACAATAACTCTGATATGACATGAATGCAGCATTAAGACCCCTGGGTCTCTGAGTTAATTGATAAGCCTTACCCACTAACAGCCTACTACTCAATCTAACATAATCCATTAATTGTTTATAGGATGTCCCAGAACTCAAGATGATGTCTTATTAAAGTTGTTGGCAGTTAATTTTCTTTACTATCCATTTCATCACAACCAGGATTTCTTAGTTCACAGAGAATTAGAAATGATCATGTCACCTCCATCAGCAGTCCAAATCTTTGAAATTGGCTTGCTTTCTCAAGCTCCAGTATGAGATGGGATGTGAAGTAGGTCTCGGGCAAAAAAAATATATAAATGTTACTTGCAACGACCTCTGTTTTATGATAAACTGTATTACAGGCCAAGTAAAAGGCTTTAGGTAAATCTTGTTGCTAGCTCAAGTTTCTGTATAACAAGAACTAGACGGCTCGTCTTAGCCGTCTTAGCTTCTGAGTAGACAAAGAATAATCACCATCACCTACTTCAACCCATTAATATGGTGGAAAAAAGTCAATTTGCAGGTGCTTAAACCCCTAAAGGCTGCCGTCCGCCTTATCCCACCCCTGACAGGTCTTCATTGACTGTTTCTTCTTCCCGACAAAACCCCATCTGCAGTGTAAATCATCTTTACTTCCACCGCGCTCAGTTCAGCAGAAGCACAAGGAGCCTGATTTTCTAAGCAATGTTGTGAGAGTGTGTGTGAGTCTTCCACGCTGCGTTGGGTGAGAGTTCTTCATCTTCTACATTATTGGTAATGAGCTCTCCTTTCTGCCCTCTCTCTCCCCTGTGGGCCATGCGCAACGCCTTAATCACTCCCCCTGTGGAACAGACCTTTGGTTCCGCCTGCCCTGCTGTGCTCTGCTCTTGATATGGCCTATGATCCAGTGTCTTACTCTCTTGCTTTCACACTTACACACACAGACATATTCTCTCTGAGCATCTCTGAATCTTTCTTATCTCAAATGTAATGCGTGTAGAGCTGTTGGAGTGGGCGTTTTGTTTTGTTTTTTTTTTAACCTAACCTTCCCGTTTCCTTTTATTCCTCAAAGAATGGGCTTGGCTCAACTCTCATTGAAATTTCGATCACCGCTACAAGACTTTATATACTTGTGCTTTATGTTCAGTTTTATCTCGAGGCAGTGCAGCTTTGCACAGAGGTCTTGGCACATGCCATGTAGTTTTAATCTGACTTATGACTGGGGTTACGTTCATTTCATTTTTGTTTCCCACTTGTCTCAGATCAATCTAAACTTTGGAGGTTCTACAAAAGTGAAAATGAATAATAATAACGATAACAATGATAAACTGTATTTATTAGCACCTTTCAAATAAAGTATCAGAGGGCTTTACATGGGAAAACAACATTTAAACAATTCACACTTCACTGAAACCAGCCAAATAAAAGTAAAATACCAAATAATAGAATACGATTAAAAACATATAACATGCTGAAACGGGAAATATAAAACGTTATCAAAAGCCACTTTCCGAAGGCTGAAAATGTTAACTGTAAATATTACTGCCCCAACTACTGCTGTGTACCTTGTGTTATATTTTAACAACCAACAGAAGCCTTTATGTAATGCCACACCACAAAATAATATCATTTCACAGTTGACAGCGACGTCATTTGAGCTGCTGTTCTTGCATCTTCAACTCTTTCACCTACGCGTCAAGCAGATACTGATCCGCTGCCTGGCTGTAATTATCTGTAAAGCTATCATCATTTTCACCACTCTATGATTTAGAAGTTCAGAGAGGGCTTTGTTTGAAGTGGAAATCACTCTTGTGTATTTTTAAATGCGTTTGAACTTGTTGAGATTCTGAGAAAGTGGATAATTTTTCTCATGTAACCAGCTATGCAGGTGCATTGTGTAATGGGGTTCATTTCTGCCTCTCCTTCTTGGACGAGTTTTGAACTGACCCAAATTGACCAGTGATTTTAAATAGCACAGCTGGAGGTATCTACTTCTCTTCCACTACAAGTAATAATGACTGCTGAGAATCCCCCTCTTTTCTACTGTTTCCAAAAAGTCTGACTCATCAGCAACTGCTTAGGGGTAAAATCCAAAAACGTATAGTTTCTCCTTGAATGAAATTTAGATTTCATACTAACTGGTAAGGAATGGCATCTTGAGGTTATACATTTTTTATTCAGCTCATCTAATATTATCATTGTCATTTTGCAATTAGCTCCAAATCTGTGCACTGCTGCTGCACTTTTATTGGTAGGATTTATGTTACAATTGAGCTCTGGCCAAATGTTTCCTCCCAATTAGTCTGAAAGGTTAGATAGTGGATTTATCTAAAAATTTACAATATTGATGCCACCTATAGTGCGGTTTTTATGCTAACAGTGAATCATACTTTAGATCAGCTTTATTTCTAGGAACTAGATGGATATGGCCTCAAATTAGAAACATGAACAATTTGTACCTTGAGGCAGCCTTAACTGTTTCCTTAATGAGCAACATAAAACAAAAGAAACAGAAAGACTTAGACAGGAGCATGTCATAAAATATATCCAATGATCTTTGCATTTTGCTCTGTTTTCTTTATTGTTACTGCTACCTGCATTTCATTTAGAGAGGTCAGTCAGGACACTCGGGTATCAAACCACCAGATGAGCTGACAGGAAGTGCCAAAAACAGACAGTGAAGCAGGCAGACTACAAACAGGGCTGACAAGCAGGGAGACTGAGAGGAGCCGAATCAAAGCGACAGAGGTGGGATTTTGATGACAAGAAGTCCTGATGTATCTGTCAAAACGGGCGATTAAACCTTTACACCTGGCACAACTTTTCGACGGAGCACTTTTCGTTTCTATCGTGCTCCCTCAAGTGTAAATTGGGGGGGGGAGGGTGGTGATAATTTCAGATAATGGCTGTCATGTCCTTAGAGCCAACCCCCCCCCCTTTTGTTTTTTTCTCTTTCTACCCAACCGGTCGAGGCAGATGACGCCCACCCTGAGCCTGGTTCTGCTCGAGGTTTCTGCCCGTTAAAGGCAGTGTTTCCTTGCCACTGTCGCCTAGTGCTGCTCATGGTGGGTCTATACATATAGAGTCGGTCTAGGCCTGCTCTATATTAACAAGTGATGTGAGACAACTCTGTTATGATATAGCGCTATATAAACAAAATTGAATTGAATTGAAAACAGTTGCACTGTGGGAAGAAAGTCCTGGCTACACCTTCACTTCAGACATGCGCACGCAAAGACACACATGCGTGAACACACACACATATACAAATTAGTGTCAGAGTTTCACACATAGTCTATATTATAGAGGCCCGCCCAAGTATATGAAATTCTGCTTAAGTAACATTACATTGATTAGCAGTGTAAAGATTACACCAAACTGATACGTATTGGAAACCTGATGCAAGATACAGCTACACCCATACGCTACCTCCTCTCAATAACTCCAACGTATATTTTAAACACTTTGAGCACTGGGAGCTTATTGGCCTGGAACTGGCCAGGGCTGCAACTACTGTCGTTGATTGATTTGACAATTACTTTCTCGATAACCCACTAATTGCTCCGGCCCTTTAAATGTCTGAAAATAGTGGAAAAATGCCGGGAGCAATTTCCAAGAGCCCATGTTGACGTCTTCAGAAGTCTTTTTTTTTTTTTTCTTGTCTCAGTAACCGAAAGATTTCAACTTCGTACCACAAGCAACAAATAAGCTTTTAAACCTCATATTTGAGCAGTTGTTTGGCATTTTTGGCTTAAAGCGCGACTTGAACATTGCGTCAGGCGAAGGCTGGTTTCTCTGCACTTTTTGTTTTGCCTCAGCCAGACATTTTTAAGCAGCTATCATCTCACTCTGAAAAGTGGTGTTGCTGGTGAGGTACGGTGAGTAGGCGTTGCAGAGGGATCATGCGGAAAGTTATGTAGCAACCTTGCTGTTCTGCCCTGCTGCTCTGTGTCCTCTCTGCCTGCCGAGGACCGGGGCCAATGTTTGTTTGTTGGCCACCGGCTGATCGTGTAAACTGGAGAAAAGCCCAGACAGAGCGGCAGAGAGGGGGACAGAACAAAAAGAAAGCAAGCAGGTGAGAAAGAGCGAGTGAGTGTCTGAAGTGATGAAGAGAAAAGAGCCATCTGCTGCTATGATTTTTATTGGAGCTTACGGTCGATAAAAGCTGGATATCATTATCGATTTATAACATCTAATACTCTACAGCTCTATAGGGGACATCGATAAGGAAAAAGTCACATAATATTCTTCCTTTTCTCATTTCTTCTCTGATATGTGCAGTGGTGGAAGAAGTACACAAATTCTTTACTTATTAAAATATTCTTTCAAAATGTAAAAGTACAGTTAACTAATAAAAGTATTATTAGCTAAATATACTTAAGGTAGCAAAAGTAAACGTAATGGTTCTGCAGTAAAAAGTCACTTTAGATATATATATCACATATATTATCATACATGACATTGTTAGATCGGTAATATTGATGCTTCAGTGTGCAAAATTTTACTGCCATAGCTGGTGGAGGTGGCGCTAATTCGAACTTTACCTTTATATACAGTTATGTAGTTTAATCTAAGTGTTTCTAAACTATGAGTCCCAAGGGTCACAAGATAAATCTGAGGGGTCTTGAGATGATCAATGGGAGCGAAAAGAAGAAGAAAGTGCTGCTTCATAAATTTGTATTCTTCTTTTGGACTTATTGAAATATTGGTTACTCAAACAGTTATTAAAATTAACTCTTATGAGAAGTTTAGAGGAGCAATGTCTCTTGCTAACAACACAGACATGAAATGTGACAAAGGGACCCAACACTGCTTTTTTTTTCTTTCGAAGATGTCACAAAACAAAAATGGTTGGAACTACTTTACACGTCAAAGTCTATTTACAGGTGATATTGCATATGTGAAAAAAGTTGTATAGAGACCTTTGTGGCTCCAGTCCATAGGCACAATATGCGTGTTGTAAATTGCTAAAGAAAGATGCCCTGTATGCGTTGCAACTCTAATATTCTGAGGTGCTTTTGAGTCTAAAGTAGTCTTAATCTCCTATTTGTGTGCCATTTTTGCACCAGCAGAAAAGCGAGAGGATGAAAAGGAAAGCAGGATAAAATGCAATGTACTGACATCTGGTGTCAACACACGCAACAGTATAAGCTTCCGCTGGGCCTCTAGCTCCACTAATCCACCAAGATATGACCCACTACCCCCTTTCTCCTTCTGCCACCCCTCCAACTCCCTCCTCGGACACACTCGGACTTTCCAGTAACTCCTCTGCATCTGTCTAGAATCTCTGCTTGTGTTGTAGCAGAAGGAGAGTCCAGTCAGCATTTTACGCAGTTTGTTTCTTATTCATCACGTCTACACTTCAGCTCCAGCAGTGGTCCGAGTGGACTGAGCGGACACCAAAGGATCAGGGTGGATTAAGCTCTGTCTGTTACTGTCTGCGTTTGTTTGGGCTTTGTGGTGATGGTCACATTAAGGCGGACCAGGCCATTCGTTGCTGTTGCTCTTGGAATAGCCAGACAGGCAGCCATTTTGTATGCGAGACCCGGCTTGTGTAATGCCAACAAACCAAACTGAAGCAGAAATCCTACAAGACTGTAAAAGAATGTATCCATTATCATCAAAAGCTGCTTTTCACATTTTTATGTCTCTTCTTTCTCGGGTCTGAAATGTTTTTTATTTTTATTTCATGTTAGAAGCCTCTGTTAGAAGAGACGGTTGCTCTCTGCTCAGGGATTTCATGTTGGAATGATTAGCACGCTATGCTAAGGTGGTGCAACATAACAAACTGCTATAATTTGACTCAGACTTGCAATACAGTACATCATGGCTGCAGTTAACAATTATTTTGATTATTTATTAGACAGTGAACAATGTCCATCATGACTTCTTAAAGGGGAAATATGCACATTTGGCACATCAAAGTATCAAATTACCGAAGCTGGTGTCACATTGCTTTTTTTATCCAACCCACATCCCAAAACCTAAAAGAAAATCTTGAAAAATTAAATCAAAATAGTCGCCATTATTTTTTTAATTATCTAAATTATTCTGTCAGTCCTCTTCATCAATTAATCAGCTTCACTGGCCAAGTATGTGAACACATACAAGGAATTTGACTCCAGTCATTGCATAGCAGCGGAGTTAATGCTGCTGTTTTTGGGTTGCTGCATCTTTTCATTTCATTTTCATGTTATATTTTATCCAAACTAATTGTTTTCAATATATTCAAAATAAACAATTGTGCAAACAAAAGTGCTTGACATTAGAAATTAGGGCTGGCTGATGAGTTAAAGACATCACACTGTCATGGTGCATGAAATTACAGACCCTATAGAAAAGCGCGTTATACATCTGTCTGTGTATTTGTGAATTTGATAATGACTTTCAGTTTGGTATATAGAAAGAGTGCGACGGGAAAATTCATTCGCCGGCGTAGAATATTCAATCTATGGTACTATTTATCTTTAGTGGGTATTAAAATGTTTTTATTCAAGTGATAGACGGAACAAAGCCTATTTAATTGTAACATTAATTATTTTCTTATCTACTTGGAAAGAGTGCAGGTCTGGGTCAGATATTTAGGCGTAGATCTCTTAGAATAAATATAAGGCTGTGCCAGACCTTTTGCTTTTTGTCTTTCAGTCTCCACTTTTCTCTCTTTCACTTTCACCGCAACTCTAGCCCATGCATGCTTGATGCACTTTCTATCTTTCACTACTAGAAACTGAAAATGTTAAAAAAATAGAACAGAAAACGAGGGAGTTCTTGTGCAGTTGACCATGGAATAAGGTATTGATCTGATGAGCAACAGCTCTGTTCCTGGCCTCCTCCTTCTCCTCCTCTACCTTGCCCCCTCTTAATCTTTATGTCTGTGTTTGCTGGAGCGTTGTTACTGTTTTGTAGAGGAACTATACTGTAAAATAATTTGCTCATTCGCTCTGTACCCTTAGACCCCATTGAGTCCCAGGTGCAAAGTGTTAGATGTGACTGTGTTGGTCTGTGCTGTGATGAATTATAGATTAAGCTGCAGACTGTGTTTTTTTTGTTTGTTTTTTTAAGTTAAACTACTTGCAGCTTCCAATTGCGTCGCATGAACCTTTCAGAGCACTTACTGTCAGAGGCAAAAGTAGCAGACCGTGGGATGTTTACATGACTGTAGGTCCAGATTAACACCACCTACAGTAAATCGTATAGAGATAAAAATGGTGTGACCTTTTTAAATCCCAAACTCCTAAAATAGCTATCTGACTTTTTTTGTATAAGCAAAGTAGTGATTTCTGGCACAACTTCACCTACTTCCAAGGTATGAAGTCATAGGAGTATAAAGGAGGAAATATAAAGACAACTAAATAAGAATAAATACATGTGGATATATAAAGAAAAATTATTATTTTTCCTTTTTCTTTTCTGTTGGTATGGAGTTCCATAAAAATGGAAACATTTTACATTTACAAGGCAGACTCAAACATCTTTCATAATAAAATCTTCAGACCTTCATTGTCAACAACAGCATTCATAAATCACTGGCAAAAACATTTACCATAAAATACTAGAGTTCAGAATAAATACTAATTAAATAGTCTTGTCTTTTCCAGGCTTTTGAGACAAAGCCATTTCATGGAAAATTAAGTCTTAAATCATCAACGTTTGTCCCCAACAAAAGATCCTAAAATCCTAAAAAAAAAAAAAACCTCAAAAACTCAATCAATTTAGCAGCTGATCAACCACAGTAATTATTGGTAAAGCACAGAAGACCTGTCACACACATTTGACAAGCCCAGTATACACGTGCATCTTTTTTAACGCTTTCAATAAAAATGCAAAACATTAGCAGCGTGTTTACTTGGATAAAGTGCACAGATGTAATCTGAAGCATGGTGCAACATCGAATTGACATTTCAGCATTTTAGTGATGCATAATTTAACATGCCTTTCTTCCCCCAGCTTCCCTTTCGATCAAACGTCCATTAACACTGAGCTGTTGAGACAGGAAGAGAGCGAGAGAAAATACAAATATGGTCCCAACTCGCACATTATATTGCTGCGTAATAGTATAATAGTATGTGAGGCCATTATTTTACTTATGCAACTTCATTGTTCCAAATGTGCGTGAGGAGCTGCAGCAGGCGCACAAAAAAACACTCCACATAGACTCAAGAGTAAACAGCACAAGATGTACAAACATAAAATGTGGATAAACTGACTCAAACGAACATTTAGTGTAGAACAGCTTGTCTGAGGCAGGTTTGGCTGTCATAAAGGCACACACACTGTACAGTAAATGTAAATATGCACACTGATGCAGCATGTCAACAAGAGATACATGTACATCATCTTCTGTGTCTTCATCGTCTGCAGGATCAGCGTGTTGGAGCTTCATCCTGGGAGCGGGGATTACACTGAGGATGATGCGTCACTCTGTCAACACGTCAATTTAAAAAGATTCTTATCTCACACACTACAAGAGTTAATGAAAATACTACAGTGACGGCGGTGGCGTTGGCTCACAGAACGTCTGACGTGGGGTAAACATTTAAACAAGGCATCCGACAAAGCAGGTCCAACTATTTATCGCTGACAGTTAAGATGGATGGGGGATTTTGACCAAATGTAAAAGAAGTATTTTGAAGAAAATATTCCACATGAGAACACATGCATTAAACTGATTAGGTGGTGTGTAATATATCTCCTTAATAACATGGTGGGTTTTTTATTCCCCCCCCCCACTCAGAGCCACAGGGTTGTGACAGCGGAGCTTCACCGTTCACACTGTTCCTGTGCTGTCAGCCAGACAGCCAGACTTGACGACCTTGCTATTCAGAGCTGCATGAAACCTTCCAACCACCTTGACAAGCCCTTGTTAAAACGGCCCGGAAATGTCAATCTCATTCAAACCCATTTGTTGTTATTGTTGAGAGGTTTGAAAAAAGATCGGTCAAAACACCTTTCCCCCGGTGTGTAAAACAGGCCGTCTGTTAAAAAAAATCTCAAAGCCAGAGCCGTCATTATTTTCTTAGACTTGATAAAGCTCCTTCAGAGCCACAAAAGACGCCCCGGCTCTGTAAAGACTCTACAAAGGATTTAAATGATACTGTTATTGTCGAGGAGACATGAGCAGCAATCTGATGTCAGGGTGGGCACAAGGAATCAATATTAACGTGGAGCTAGAACATAATAATGGCTAGACACAGTGTCGATACGACACACATGCTAATCTCAGGTATAGGTGACCTTTGCATAGAGAGATACAACTGAACAGATGAGAACAGAGAGCCTTTCAGTGAGGGTTATGCTTTGTATTTCAAAAGGGAGACACATTATAAAAAGCCCACACGTGTTTAATATTGAACCAGCACACCGCCAAAAGTATTTAGTTATACAGTTATACCGCTCTTTGTTTCATTCTGCCATCCTTTGAGCCTATAGGGGCAAGAAAAAAAGAGGCTGCACTAAAGATGGGTTATAATAATGTCAGCACTATTAGGTGTTACCAGCGGGGACAAGATCATTGTGTAAAACATACTGCGGTGAGCTATAAAGCATAAAAGTTGAATGGGGGAAAAAAAAAATACTGTTAGTTGTAATTGTTGAGAAAATTGCCCCAAAATGTTTCCCACTTATTGTCGGTTCCTCCTAATGGCCGTGTATCGTGATTCCGAAGCACAATGAGGATGAAGTGGGACTTCTTGTACCTTTCAATTCTCTTTCATTACAGGAGGTATTTCTCTCTCATTTCTAGACGGTCCTTTGTCAGTACGGTTGCTGAGAGGATGTGTGTGTGTGTGTGTGTGTGTGTGATCCCAGTTCTTGGGCACATTAAGTTCTGCAAACCACAGCATCTCATCTGTGTGACAGTGTTGTGCTTCAGCATGCCTTATGAGTACACAGCAACAAAATTACAAAAATCATTAAATCATAAAAACAACATTATGAGCAGGTCCAGCTTGTCACATGATGCATTTGTACCAACAACACCTGGAGCTATTTATTAATTAATGTATTAGCATTTGACCTTGATGAAAATGTCCCTCTTCTACAGAGGAACATAGCGTGTTTACGCAGTGTGCTGTATTATGAAATGTCTGTTTGATCCTGTTGTAATGAGAGAAACTCCCTCATTGTGGTAATAATCACTATACTGCATCACTCATACCCCTTTTCCACCAAGGCAGCTTGAGTGCTAGTTCAGAGCCGGTGCTTAGTGCAGTCTAATATAGGAAGAACCCAGAAGTAAATGACGCTAATCTGCGCATGATTAAGATTTTGACAAATGTTTTAAGTAATTTCATTTACACCGAATCTAAACGTATTGCTGTCAAGATTAGATAAATGAGGTTCTTTATTTATTTTAGTTTTGAGTCTTTGTTTAGAATTATTGTATCATGTATCTACAGTGTTTTGCCAAGATATTAAACCACTTTTTTACAACTTATACAATCTTATTGTTGTAGTTTTGACCATCATTTTCATCAGTAATGATGAAATTGTATTCACCGAAGACAAAGCTGATATGTGGGAACAGAGTTTTGCCTAATAAAGGCTTTTTATCAACGTTACTGACTGGACTGATGTCCACTAGTATGAAAATAAAACCCAAGTTGCAATTAACCGTCATTGTTCTGGAGTAGTATACCAGTTTTGCAGGCGACAAGGTGATGCCTAAGAAACAAAGAGGTGGAAGAATCGTGCGAGAGCAAAGCACAGGCCACATTTAGAGGTCAGTTTTGTGTCATAGTATGTTGAAGCCCCATCTCTTTTTGTTTAGAATAGTTGAAAATAAAACGGTTATATGTCTAAAGTGAAATGTCTAATGTAGTGTCCAAAGTCCTTTGAAGGTTTCACATCTTCCATCCAACGAGTGACCTGCTGCGTCGCAAAGTTTAAAGTCGTATCTTGATGTCAAAGACAGTGCTGTTTCCATTTTTGATGATGGATGGTCAATAATGTAGCGTCCACATGATGGGCCATGGGATGTAGTATGACAGCAGGTGTTATACCAGACAATATAGAACCAATGTCTCTGAGTGGACTGACCTTCAACTTGTTTGTCTTTTCCTTTGTGTCAGCAGTCTGAAAGTCTCTGTGAAATGAGAAATGCCATTTCACATCTTGATGAGGAAACCCAGGAGGATATGAGTTGGGGATAAAGCATAATATTAAATCTGCAAGAAAAAAAAATTCTGTCAATACCAGCTAACACATCTTTGAAATAAAACATATTGATTTGGGAAAATGGATCTGATATTGTTCTTCTCAAGGTCTCAGCAGGAGAAGAACAATAATGGAGAAGCTGGAAGCTGTGGCACAGCAAATGCTTCCTTTTGAAAGATTTAACAAAGAAAGGGAATTGCACTGCGTGCTGGGAGGGACGAGCATGCTGTCAAGATATCTGACATGACCTTCGCGCTGTGAAAGACGCCATTCTGTCTTGTCTTTTTTCACTTATTCTGCATCCTCAGTGGTTAGAGGACAATGGGGACAACAGGTGGTGACAGAATAGTGTCCAGTCGGACGTTTAACAAAATGCACAAAAGGGACAAACATAAGCAAAGAGGCAAAGATAATCATCTTATCACTGGGTGAGAATTAGGAACGCTGGGAACTTTGTTGGGAGGGCACCCAAGAGGGCCACAGACTGATCAACTGGCTAGCCTTTTGGTGAACCCACAGGCTGTCAAATAATCCTTATTGTCAGCTATTACAGTACAAAATCACTGGGTTTTGAATGTGCTGCCCATCGCCAGATGGTACTTGACTGTTTGTTAGTCCCATTCTGACTCATTTTGTATTTTTTTTTTTTTATTAATTTTGAAGAAAAGTATCACACGCATGTGCAGACTTTTTTTGTGCCCAAAAGGTTTGTCTTTGATCGCAGAAATGTTTCCTTCTCTACATACTGGCTGTGCAGTGTCAAACAGAAGAAATGGGGACAAATATTCAGAATTAACCACCAAAAATTGGGTATTTGCTAAAGCAGAGTCTTTCGAATTGTCCTCATTGTGCTTTTGCTGTACGTTGTTGTACTTTGGCGGAAGAATTCATCGTGCTTGTCCCCATAAACACCCACATAATATGCTTACGTACACACACTGGAAGGGCTACAGCTCAGTGACATTTGACCCACCAACTGGAAATAACAGGAGTGGAAGTGCCACAGGGCTAATGGGGATTAAGTTAGGGCAAGCACGTTAACCTCACTGACTCACCTGCTAGCGTGTAAAGTCATATTAGAGGCTGAAATGTAATGTTCCCTGAGACATGCATTTGGAAGCGAAAAACACCTTTTTATACATAAAGAACAAAAATTATTTTTGTTCATTTGTGCGATATACAGTGTGGATTGGTGAAAGGATGTTTATTTCAGCAATGTGCAGCAATTCTGAGACGGTTTGTCTGTTGCTAAGGAAGCAGGCATTCACCCCTGACTGCTGTGTGTAATAGGCTAGTGTATCTCTGTCTAGCCTCGCGCTCCACTCTTCCTCCTGCCTTTTGTCTTTGTTTTTTCTACCTGAAATGCCCGTTTCTCTCTTTTTCTACATTTCTTTCTGTACACTCTCTCCCCCCATTCCCTGTCCTTCCTCCCATCGCCTTTTCCCTTCACTCTCCACCACATGGCGTCTCCCAGAGCGAGTGTGCTGATGACTCAGGGGAGTGTGTGTGCGTGTGTTGGAGGGGAGGTAATTCAGCGAATCATGGCCATTCTCTCTCGTCCTCCTGCATGATGGATTACCAGACTGGAGAGAGACCTCACAGAGCCTGAACCTTACTGTACCATTAGTCCATAAAATGTGCTTTTTAACAAACTATTCAAAAGCAGAAATAACGTAATGTTCAAAGGCTTTATATAAGCCTACGTACAGTATATACATAAATCTGAGCATCCATCTACTATATAAACCATCCATCCATCCATTATCTATACCGCTTTTCCACAGAGGGGGGGAGCCGATCCCAGCTAACACTGGGCGAGAGGCGGGGATCACCCTGAACTGGTCGCCAGTCAATCACAGGGCTGACAAACACAGACAGACAAATATTCACAATCGCACCACATTCACACACCGATGGGGACACAGTTGCAATGCTGGCCTCCACCGGGGGCTTCTAGGGGTTCAGTGTCTTGCCCGGGGACACTTCGACATGTGGACAGGAGGAGCTGGGATGGAACCCTGTGGTTAAAGGACGACCGCACTAACCTCTCAGCCACAGCTGCCACCATATATAAACTGTGCAAGTTAAATCTTTTAAATTGTCCCGCAGAAATTACAGTCCAGATAGAAATAATCCTGTCATCAGCTCTTAAAATAGTTGTCAAGCAAACGCAAGATTTGTCTTTTATGCGTGAACCTTTTTCTGGTTGGTCACTGTGGTCAGCACAACCTGGGTCACATAGGTCCACCAGAGTGTTGACTTCCAGTGGGACCACTTGCACCTACAATAACTTAACCTTACCCTCTGTCACTTGAAGCAAACTAAAAAAACAAAAGAACAGTGAAGTGAAGAAAGTCGGTTTGCTTGTAATGACTATTGGTTGGACTTAGTGTATTACAGTAGTTACAACCTATGGTGCAGGAGGAGTCCTGATGCTTTGCAATACTGCATAAGACTGCAGTGTATCTTCAAAGATGTTTTAGCACTATAAAAGCAAGTTTAAGGTTTACTGGCTGTTTAAATTGATCCCAGTGACGTGTTGTTGTCTAGATATAATATACGTGAATGTACAGTAGCTCTTGGGAGGAAAGTTTTATATTACACGTAATTTCAGTGGCTGCAAAAATGCAAGATAAACGGTGCTCAAGGCAAAAACTCAAACTGAATTACCACTCACATAGCTACTGTGGCTTTGCGCAGGCACACGCACGCACGCATACACTTTAAAAAATAAACAACTTAAACTGCTCAACTTATCTTGTTAACGATTTTATTCAAGGACAATTTTCTTTACTCACAATATTTTAAATAATCAGTTTATCATGAGGAGGAAAACTCAAACTGCAGAAAATTGAAATGAGGAAGACACATTTAAAGTTAATTTAAGATGAAGACTGCTTCATGTTGCCTTACAGTAATCCCATTTCCCTGAGCCATCAGTGCCTTGTACTGTACATTTCTCTGAAAGATCTTAATTTGTGGTAAATGTGCACTGGGGAGAAGGAGGTCACATGCTGCGTTAGCCTGCTCAGTGGGATATCGCTATTTTCCTCTACTGTCCCTCTTTTTTTATTTTTGTCCCATATCATATGTATGACCTTTAAAACACTGCAGAATGGAGGGCAGCTTCTGCTGGGGTTTAATTAAAAACTGACCTGAGGTCACATCATGTCACACTTGCATATTACTCAAGGATTTTAGAGCAATGACATCCTGTTGCCGGGCTACTGCAAGCGGACAGATGATGAAGCAAAGCAGCACAACAAATAGGGAAAGGACAGTAACATGACAGTAACAATGTGCTTTAAATCAGATGAATACAATAAATATGATGCTGTGCTGTGTAGTATTTCAGTTTCAAACGGGTGCCCAATATTGAAATTCATAGACATTTTCAGAATGTGCTAAACAGAAGGTTCTACTACAAAGATTAACTTATTCACTCTAATCCCCCTATGATCAAACCAATCCTGATCCTCTAAATCCAAAACAAAGATATTAATTCAAATCCCTTATAATTCACTGTAGCAAACTTTCTGCAAACGTAACATTAGTATTGTGTTTAAAATAGGGTTTAACTTAGTTTTGATTAAATGTCTTCCAGAGATTAGTTTTCATTATAATTTCATGATTAAAGCTAATTGGACTGTTAATTAGTTTCAGGGTTGTCTCCAGCTATAAAACACCTTGCACAATGGGAAGGAATGTCAAGTCATTAATACACAGATTAAAGTAGCGATATGAAAAATAGTGTAACTAATATGCTTGTTCAAATTTTTGTAAGCTAGTTCGTAGGTTGTAAGCTAGATAGCTGGGCATGCTAACATGAGCAGCTTAAGGTAGAGCAGATAAACATACCTTTTACCTTTGTTTGAATTTAAAGAGTCCATCCAACACCAACATGTATACATGAAACTACATTCTGTGTAATAAATCATTTGCTTCCAAAGTAAATGCTCACTTTGAGATATGTTATAGCCATCAGTCTGTTTAGTTTGGAATTTCTCTGCCCATGAATGGGTATCATTTTCTTCTGTGCACATTTTTTAACATATTGAGACAAGAGCAGGCAGATGGTTGCAAAGTAATTTCTCGTGGCATCCTGATCACATTCCAAGACTCCAACCCTACAGGGACCAGAGCTCTAATTTATTACATAGAGCTTAATAACATGAGCGTCCTCAACAACCACTTACCAGATGTGAAACTGGCTGCAAAACATAAAGGGCGACTGACCTTAATCACATGCTTGTGAATTATTTATTGAATCACATTTGGTGCATTTACATATCAAACTGCAAAGCACACAAAGAATGTATAGCCCACTGTGATGAGAGCAACAAGCGAGATTCATATTTTTTAATCAGAGCTTGTTTCTGTGTATTGGTTACTTTCAACATTAAATTTCAAACCAGTTATCTCTGTTGTGTTCCACTTTATGCTTCCCTGCTGGGTACTAACAAGAAATTATTAAATCTCTGTTAGTGCTTTAATATTTGTGATATGCAGCATGAGATCCCTCTTCCTCTCTCAGTGATGTAAGACAGGACATTTGGACCCGATATATACTGACAGGGAATAGTGACTTTTATCTTAAAATAACCTTTTGTCAAATGGCCGTCAGTGTCTCACAGCAGTGGCTAAGTCCTGTTTGGCTTATCATATAGAGACGGTATAATGAGGACAGGAAAGGCGGAAGCTTAAGGAGATGCCTTAAAAAAATAAAACACAAAGCACCAGTGGCATTGAGGCAAACGCTCTCTGTAACCAATAGAAGCTAGGGTGCGTGCAAGGATAACGGTTGGTTACTAAGAAACACTAAATGAAATTAATGTTAAACCACTGACATTTTGAGCGTATTTTTCAGTAACAGCATTTGCATTTGAAAAGTGTTCATTGTATTTGTTCACTGATATTGTTTTGAGGCACCTGTTCAAAATATGCACAAATTTACTGCAGCGGTTCTGATGTTGCTGCTTTGAGTCTTGAATATTGTCCATTTTTCCTATTTTTTTTTTCTAGTTGTGCTTCTTCTTCTAGTTAGTCTCAGGATTTGCCAGTTTTTCCATAAAGAAGATTTCTTCAACAATTCACAGCAATATGTCCTGTGTCAGAGGAGCGACAGCTTTTTAAACTTGCTACTAATGGTACTTTAACCAAATATAAATCACTTCCTAATACAATTTCTTCAGGAATTATTCCAGAGATAAAGCACCGTACAACTCACACTTTCTATCTTACAGTAGTATTTGTTGTAGCACTTCACATGGTTGTTTTCTGACCTTTTGTAACTAAAATCTTAATGTTGTGACATACTGTGAGTTTGGAGTTCTTTCACTGTTTTCCCATAAACCTCTGCATTTACCTCGATGAGAAACATCCGGCACATGTATTCCCTGGTTGTCTATTAATGTGTGTATTTTGAGGCAGATCACTTATTCAGAACTTGAATCTGTGTGCTCGCTACCGTATTCATTCATTTCTCCTTCACTACCTCCTTTATTCATTCTTTCTTTCCCTTCGACCTCCAGCTAAGCTTTCTGCTCCTCCCCGCATGGATAACATTTTCTTCCACCGCAGCCTCCACCACCGCATCGGTAAACTGGTGCTGACAGCTGGAGTTCAAACTCCAACCGCGGCACTTGACTGAACAATCCTCCAGGAGCGCTTCAGCAGCCAAATATAACAGCCAGCCAAAACAATTCCATCATCTCATGAGGAGTCGTAGTTGAAATACAAAGCATTACAGTACAGTAGTTCTTGCGTGCAGTTTGTTGCAGAGTGCTCCTCCAACGGATCAATTCAGAAGGGGGAACTCCCTTCGGAGTGGCAACACCATCGGTCCAAGACAGAGGAGATATGCTCGCCTGTCATGGACTGAAATACGTCCAGCCCTGCCTCTGTGCAGCGTGGAGCGGTGGTACGAAGTGGTTTACAGTTCAGCGGACATATTTGACATTAAACACTCCAGGTGGTTGATTATTTATCCGTGAGTGAAGGTGAAGCTCACACACTAACCTATGCTGCCGCCAAGATGCTGGATGACTTTCCTCTTCCTTATTACATCTACAACAGGGGGGTGGACGCGATCACACGATCACCTGCACGACACAACAGCCCAAGACAGTAGCCCTGCAATAATTACTAGTTAAGTGTTGATTGAACTTCCTGTTTGTTTTTTTTCTCCATACAGTGATGGCCAAACCAGGGAACATCTAGTACCGTCTTCCTTTTTCTTGATATATTGTCCTTCTTGCACCAGAGGAAGGACTTTAATATGGATAGACCTCATGTGGTTTAAATTTATTTTGTCTGTAAAATAACTAATGAAGTTATTCTTTTTTGGTTAATCTTCCGTAACAGCAGCATGTTTTGTGTAATAATGTTTAGCCTCCAAACTCTCAGACGGTGCTGATTGTTATAATAGCATTTGTTGTTGTGCTGTATAGCTCCTGTGCGTGACATTCTGTCAGAACATTATATTGTTTGCTGCATTGTTTCAGGCATAAATTATCTATCTATTATCTGTCATTATAGACTTTGTAATCAAGCCTTGGAGCTCCAGTGCTGGAGCTTTGCAGTGCTTTTTAAATTGCAGTGGAGATATATTTCTTTGTTTCCTTGGTCACAATTCTGGTAACAAAGTAAGTCAACAAAGTTGTTTCACAGCAGAAAGTCTTGTTGTCGGGCACGAAGCACATGAACTCTGAAGAAAAACAAAGAATCCTGTATACTGTTTATCGTCATTCAAATCATTCAGCACTAACCAATTGTGAAGCTGTGAGCCCAACACAGATCCGCCTGTCTGCCTTAATAACATAAGGTCCTCTTGGAAATAATGGCACGTGACAACAGCTACCAGATATGGATAATCTGCATAGTTATGTGCAATACCGTATAAGCATAATAGCATGGATTATGTAATATAATCACATGACATCATATACAACATCTTGTCCTGTTGGAACAGATATCGGTGTCCTTTCAGTCCCTGCTTCACTCCCCTGTCAGCTCTGAGTCGAGTATGTTTTAGTCCTTTTATAGTGTTCTTTGCTGCCAGCTGTTATGAAATGTTATTTCAGCGGGTTTTAGCCTCAGTCATGTCTATAAACCATCAAAATGTCTTTGAACTGTTGCTGCCCTCCTTCTGCTTCAGTCCTTAAACATCCACCTTCCTGTGTGAAAACATCTTTGAGAAAAATCTGGCCAATGTTCTGTGATCAGACCTAAATGATCTTGTGAACCTACTGATTGAAGTAACATCCAGTTATGGTCATTTGCATTTCACGGCGTGCAGAGTCAGTAATCTCCCTCTCTCTCCCTCCCATCGTTACTCGTTTGATCATCTGCCAATCATAAAATTTGATTTCTGTCAGCTGTATCATTAGATTGCTGCTCTCTAAATTGGCAGATGATATGAGCAGCTTATATGAAGTGGAGAAGGAAAACCTGTTGCGCTGTATGCTTAGCAAGTGCTGTCGAGTTAAAAGCGTAGCGGGTGTTTTCACGTGAGAAGTGCAAGTCTGCATACTTATTACTTCAAAGGGAGCTGAGTGCAAGTAAATTTCTTCATGTGTATACAAGTCGATGAGCATGTGAGAGGATCATGGTACAATTAGTCCATCGTTTAAATGTTCTTGTTGCTGACAGAAACCAATGTAGGCTTAAGACTAATGATTGAATGACACAAATGTTATTGTCATGTCGATGTTGCATATTACATGAGTCTTTGGTTGCATGTTGCCGGGCTGCAGGCATCAGAAAGGCATCAGAAAATATTCTCCCAGTCATTTGTGATTTGTGGAAATGTAGGCTCAGGTTTCCAGACGAAAATCAATCATCAAAGCCGGATACATTTTGAGCTACAATATGTGTTGGTGTCGTTGTGATCAGACTCTCAGTTGTGTCGGTAGAGACTTCAAATTTGTCAAAGTGATTCCTTAAGCACAAGTTCCAAGAGTTACATCAGGCATGAAAAATAAGGGGGCTCAGGGGGAAAGTACTGTATTATGAATTTAACAGCTTAATGAACGTTTTTAGTGCCGACGGCTGTATAGGTCTTACTCACACTCTCTCGCCTCTCTTGTTTTCATTGTTGGAATGACCGTATGGTGGTATTCCCTGTAGCTAATTTTGTAACGTGAAAGTGCATAACTCTGTTAGTGAAAGGTTGCACAATCCTCTAAATATAGTAGTTTAATAATACAAAATGTTTAGAATATTTTGATTGTGGCTCTGGATCTACAGTAAAGCACACTTAATGATAGACAATGGTGCTGACTGGCTGATGGTGGACGTGAAGTAGAAAAACAAAACTGAGCAATCGCCATTAAAATTAATCAACTTGCTGAATCACCACAAAATGCCATAGAATTTTGTGGTGATTCAGCAAGTTGATTAATACCTTGCGCTAACGTGGTCTGTATGTGGATCTGGATAAGGAAAAAGCGCATGTTAATAATGCAAGATGTAAATGCAGCACACATTGTGCTCGGAATCCAATCTGAGCAGCCAGACCACATTCTCTCAGAGGTTTATCATTCAGTAATTTTTCAGTATGAGAGATCCAGCATATGGGTTTTCTGTTGTCTCTTTAGCATAATGTACTTTTCTAATGTCTTACAATGAAGCATCACTGTTTACAAATAACCTATGTACTATTTTAGAAACCAGCCTCTGAAATTTATGAATCTTTTAGCATATTTCTGTCACTTCATTCAGTTCATTATTTATGAGAAAATCCAACATGTAGAATCTTTTATTTGGCTTTTCTTTCCATTTCTGAGTTTTTCTGCTGTTGTTTATGTTGTGATGTTACTGCTACTGAATGATGATGGAGCCCCTCTTCTTATTTTTACTGCATCATAATACACACACATATACAACCACACAACATTCCTGCTGTGCAGTAAGCTGACTGGCCACATTCTGGGCTCACATGCCCCATGGGGCTCTATCCTTGCAATGCTCAGTCTGAAAACTCCTTATCTCCACTCTGTTTCCTAACTCCGCCCTGTGCTCAGCTATGGCAAGGGCAAACTGCGGACATATTGAATTGAGAAGCAGCGTGTGGCCTCGTGCCATTTGTGACCCCAAAGTACCTGCAATCATTGGAAGGAATGCCAGCAATGAGATTATGGCTTCTATACGACAGTTCCCATAAGAGTTGGGTGTTTTGAGTACTTACTGAATTTTGTCCATGTATTTTATATCATCCAGAACTTAATTATCAGAAGCTGGCACTGAATGCCTGGTTAGATTGTTGATCTTGTTTACTTATTTTTAGTCACACATGGCACTAGGGATGGCAACATTGATTTTGGACGGTTGGTTGGTCTCTGCAGCTACTGAACGCATCGCCATGAAATTTGTTTAGTTTTTTCCCCTCAGGATGAATCGAAATAACTTTGCTGATATCTTAACTTTTCATCTAGTGCAACCTTGATGCCAAGATTTCAGTTTGTCCAACACTTTGGTTTATGACTAAATACCGGCAAACCTAATGGCATCCACATCAGCCTCCGCTGTGCTTTGTGTTCACTGCTAATCAGCAAATGTTGGCATGTTACCACGACAAACTTATATATGTGAACATAGTAAAAATATGAACTCTCTCAACATTAGCGTGTAAACCCTGCATTATAATTTGTTTAGGCGGGTGTTTGTGTTGTAACAACATTTAACACGTGTTCAAGAAGGTTGGGATATTAAGTTTCATTAAAAAATTATATTTTGAAGGAGAAATATGTTTGCACCCAGAAAGTAGCAGCTAGGAGAGTACAGTTAGCTGCTGCAATGCAAATCTGACCAATCAGATTATTCACCTAAAGCTACCTTGTGTGTGAAACATTGTCATCCAGCATGCATGCTCCATATCATAAGCGATATTCAGCTGAGCAGCATTCTGCGGCTAGGGTTACAGATCCATGGCAACAAGGTTTATGCCCCTTTTGGCCTTCTGTACACAACGAGTTAACATTTGGCACATAATTCACTTAGAAGAGATGAAGCTGATGGCTGTAAAATTAATCTAGAATGATACTGCATTTTTAGACCTCTCCTTCCCAAAGCGGCCATGTTGTTGACCCCAGCTACACCACATGTTTGTGGATAATATGGAGCAGCTTTAACATCCCAATAGATCTCTTCTGAGTACATTCCCTGCACATTTTGTTTTATAAGTCTGATTTGTGTTTCTATGCCCATGAGAACTTATTTGCATGCATTGACGTTCTGATAATAAGATAAGTTAATGGTGTTCTAATCACTGGATATAAAGTAAAATCCTCCAGATGGCAAGAGCATTCCAACGTAAGCTTAATTCAGTTGTCTAGAAGTGCTGCAACTTGCACTAGCTTCAAGAAAGAAAGAAAAAAAGTTAATTGTTTTTGAAAGATGTCATAGGTTGGCTGTCAAAAACTGGCTTGGAAGCACCCAGGAATGGCAAACTCCTTGCAAGAGGCAACATTGTTATTGACTGCAAGTAAAAAAAGATATGCAAATATGTGCTGTCTAACTGATGAGCAGGGGACAAAATCTAATTGTCTGATGAAGCATCGCCATCATTACTGATTTTGTGGCGTGAAGCACATGGCTCTTGACCTAGATTATTAGGAAAGGCAGGCTTAAGGAAGGAAGGAAGGAAATGACTTAAAAAGAAACAAACAAACAAGGAAAGATGAAATCAAAGAATGGAGGAAAAAGGGAAAAACAAAGAAGACAAACAATTACGTTAGATTTGACAGATTAGCCTTTATTGCCCTCCTTAGGAGAACTGCATCTTGGGTATTCAACAGAACACAGACGTAGCAGCGCACTTGTACAATCAAAGTGCAGCTGACATGCAGTATCACACACGATGTGTTTGGGGTTGTTGTCCTGCTGGAAGGTGTTGTCCTCATGCAGCCTCTAGCAGGTTTTCTTCCAGGATTTCCCTGTATTTAGCTCCATCCATCTTCCAATCAACTCTGACCAGCTTCCCTGTCCCTGCTGAAGAAAAGCATCACATCATGATGCTGCGAAGTGTGTTCAGGCTGATGCGCAGTGTTAGGTTTCCGCCACACACAGCGTTTTGCATGTAGGCCAAAAACGTTTGGTCTCATCTGACCAGAGCACCTCCTTCCACATGTTTGCTGTGTCCCCTACATGGCTTCTGGCAAACTGCTTGTTGCTTTCTTTCAACAATGGCTTTCTTCTGGCCACTCTTCCATAAAAGCCAGATTTGTGGCGTGCACGACTAATGGTTGTCCTGGGGACAGATTCTCCCACTTGAGCTGTGGGTCTCTGCAGCTCCTCCAGAGTTACCATGGGCCTCTTGGCTGCTTCTCTGATTAATGCTCTCCTTGCCCGTCCTGTCAGTTTAGGTGGACGGCTATGTCTTGGTAGGTTTGCATGTTGTGCCATACACTTTTTATTGTCAGATGATGGACTGAACAGTGCTCTGTGAGATGTTCAAACCTTGGGATATGTCTCTATAGACTCTATTTACCAATTAGGTGACTTCTGAAGGCAGTTGGTTGCACTGGATTTTATTTAGGGGTATCAGAGTAAAGGGGGCTGAATACATATGCACGCCACAGATTTGTAAGGAATCTTGAAAACCACGTATCATTTTCCTTCCACTTCACAGTTATGCTCTACTTTGTGTTGGTCTATCACATGAAATCCCAAAAAAACACATTTAAGTTTGTGCTTGTAATGTCACAAAAAGTGGAAATGGTCAAGGAGTATGAATACTTTTTCAAGGCACTGTACTTTCCATTCACTGTCCCTATGGCAGCAGGTCGTCTGTTTTTGTTATGTGTTTCTGTTTTGTGAGTCTCTTCACAGCAGTGATTCTCAGTAGGACGTGTGATTTCTCACTCTTGGGTCACCCTCGTCTCTGACAACAGTAGCAGCAAATTTTCATGGGACAGAATCCAACAGGTTCACGACCAAAGAGCTCCAAATCCTGAGTCTTGGGGCGAATCTAAATTTCTAATGTTATGTCCTCTGACTGACAAAAATGAAGAGCTCCGTGCTTCACAGGGTTTCGTTTCACTGGATGGGTTTTCATTATGTGACTTTGTAAAAAATCACAACAGAAGATTTAGACGGGTGTAGAGAGAAGCCCCGGTGGTAAACGTTTTTTACCGTAGTCAAATGAGAAACACAGAAACAGTCATGTGATCCTTTGTAATGTAAACGTATTGATTAATGGAGCTTTCAAGATACACTCCCCGATTCAACCCCATCGTCTTTTCACACTAAAAACATGTCAGGAAAAGAGTCATGATATCATTATTAACTACATACACTAGCCGAGGAATGTTTCCAGATTCTCCCTGCGGGATTGGAGAATAACTCAATCATCGTTTGCTTGAGCTCAAGCTCAAACACACTCTTTAACACCCACACAGGTCGACCATGGTATTCATGGACAGGATCTCAAGGCGCAGTCGGGGGGAGGAGGGTGTCCAGTTTGGCGACCTCAGGATTGCGTCTCTGCTTTTTGCGGATGACGTGGTCCTGTTGGCTTCGTCGGGC
>JAVQJF010062744.1:0-11648 GCA_036023855.1 Gadopsis marmoratus | reverse complement strand
AAAGCAGTTTAGTCTACACCTCGATAGCATAAGTCCCAAGTAGTTTAGTCTACACCCCGATAGCATAAGCTCCTCAAAACAAATTTTAAGTAGGACAACAGTGTTTTTCCACTAACAGGTGGGCTGTGAAGCTTAGGCACAGTTGATGAAGAATAGGAGGACTGCCCGGCCGTTTGCCACCCACTGAGCCGGTCTCATGATTTCTGCATGACCAGGCTTTGTATCGGAACTCCGCGCACATTGTTCTCGCTCCCCCGGTGGGCAGCCGGCGGGCCAGCAGCAGCACAGAGACTCCTTTCACCATCACCACCATCTCTGCTCTCTCTCTCTCTCTCTCTCTCTCTCTCTGTACACGCTCGCCCGAGCACGTTCCGCCCTCCTTCAGCTGAGCAGAAATGCATCTGCGCTGCTGCCATAGACGTTACGACACGACACGACACGACACGAGCAATCCCGAAGTGAGTCGACAGGGTGGAAAGTTAGGAGTTTCCAGTGTGCGTAAGACGAGTTGAATCACCGAAAAGTGCCGGTGTACGGTGCACCACCTTCTATAAAATCACACAGACAGGAGGGGGGACGCACAGTTGTCACAGTGAACAGATCCGGACAAGATTGGTTAACAGGATACACAAAGGCTGCCACAAACCACACACAACGGTAAACAGGCATTTGTTATTCACCACGCCGAGTCATCCACGCGTTTTGCCGCTGTCAGAAAGTGCTGCTCACCTGTTAGTTTGAAGTTTCCTGTCTGTGTTGTTATTGCCACGTTATTAGAGTCATAGTTGCACTGCGCGTAAAAACAAGCACGTTTTAGTACAAATGCACTTGATGCGTTGCAGCATCACCTGCAGCTCCATCGCAACAAAGCGGGGGATTAGAGTCTCTGCAGCCCACTGAGATGGTACTTCATGCTTTATACTGAAACAAGCAACAAGGTCATTTATTTTGACAGCAAGGGACTTACGTGACTTTTTCCTCTTTTGATTTTATAATTAGTGAGCGCAGAAGAGGAGGGTGAATATACGGAAGCGGAGGGAGGAGTTTACTGTCAGTTTGGACTCCTGTTGAATTCACTGGGTGCAGAAAAGCATTAACACTAGCCGAGTCCACTGGGTCTGTGGTGGATAAGGTAATAGTTTATATAAGAACCCACAGGATGCACTTTAATATTGTGATGATGAAGATGCTCAGATTGTTTAAACCTTTATTCTAACTGTAATGAATGTTTGCTGTAAGGTTATCACACATTGTTCTTGTGTTTGTTTAATTTCAGGTTTTCCTGCTGACTATTTGCACAGAGGTGTGAAAGGGAGGGCAGCTGAGTCCCAGAGGCGTCAGTTTGTGGTCTGAAGTGTTGTTGTACTTTTCGTCTGAGTATCTTCTATCAAGGAGAAAAGATGGAGCGGATGGAAGGCGATAAGGTAAATATAATGGTTTGTTTTTTTCTGTTGCTGCATGGGCTGCATGATATGTTTTTAATTCCCAAACTTGAAACTAATTTCAACCTTTAAACTCTGCACATGTGATTCTGCTGTACAGTGGCTGCACATTACTGCCATCAAGCACATTATTTTAATCTGTCTGTTATAAATCCCAGTGGTTCCTGAGGAAGAGTTTCAGCCATTGTTTGTTTTAACCTGAGCATGCTTTGAGGCAACACCTCCTAATGAATACGTGTGATTTCAACAAGTCACAGGCTGGCAATTCTGTATTTTTCCTTTTTGGCAAGAGCAGGAACTTGGGATGAGAGTCGTGCATTTCAGGACGTGACTAAGAGACAGCGAGGGAGACGGGGGGCTGTTGGGTGGCAAGTTTGAACTTGCGTTTTAGATTTTTTGCTTTTACTTACGTGCTCATAGAGAGGTGGAATGGGGCAAGAGTAAAGAGAGATCTGGAAAATGTATTGATCGCTTGTAACAGCACAGATATAGGAGAAAGGAACAGGGCATCCGCTACACTGGAGATAGTGTAAACCCTGTTTGTTAATCAAATGGGTGCACTTTCTTTGACATTATAAAAATAGACATCTAAAGTGGCTAAACATTTGCATGCTACCTTGTGCTTTCACAAACCTTCCCTGTGGTTTGTCTTTTGAAACATATTACAAAACAGTTACTTCATTTTTATGCACGTTACTTAAGATTTTCACATCAACTGCACTGGTGTAACTACCCACCAAGCCACAAGGAATATTAACATGTACTCCAAAATGACAAAATGTTTTCACTAAATGATCCCACCCAAATAGGTCTTTCTTTGGTCAAATTTTAAAATCAAACATTTATCATCAAATACCTTTGGAAAATGTGTAAAGGTATTTTTTGCAAAACTCAAGTTAAAGAGACATGAACATAAAGGAAGAAAGAAAACTCATTTTCTGAAACGGGTGGGAAAGACAGGTATTGAATAAGACAGAGAGCGAGAGCGAGAGAGAGATTATCATTTGATATTAGAGGAAAAAACTGACCTAAAAAAAAAAAACATAAGTACAGAAAATTACCACATTAAGAGAGTAAAGCTTAGAAACGGAGGTTTTAAGTTCAGTCTTGACCTTGGAAACAGCAGTTAAGAAAATAATCAGTGTTTGTATTACTGTTCACACTTCTAGCCAGGTAAATTAGTCGTTGTTACATACTGATCATAACTTGTTTTAGCAGAATGTCAAACAGTATGTTCAATTGCAAACACACACACGCACACGTGCATTAGAATGAATACGTGCCTGTGCAACTGACATAACACACATGTTACTCAGTCGGCTACTCCCTCATTAGAGATGCTGCTATAACAAGAGGCGGATTTAATAATGCAATCATCTAAGCATGTCGCTGCAGATGCAGTTACAGTTCAGCTGCAACACAGACAAACCTGGCATGTTTCAAATCCTCCTGTTAGGCGATGCGACGTGATCTTGTGGCAAAGGTCAAATATGGCATGTATGTAACTATAATGAATTTGTTTCTCTTTTAAAATAACAAAGTCCTTATTTTGCATTTGTTTTATTATTAGAACTTTGAATTTCCTTTTCACTATCACTTTATCATGCATGTAGCTCTTCCTGTGTGCCACGCAGGCCAAAAACTGTCAAGATATGTGCGTCACATATAGTTCACATGGCTGTAAAACCAGTGTGTTCATCTTATTTTACTATGAGGCCAAGCCTGATGTCCCCTTGACAAGCAAAACTGATTATCACTATCTTAATGTGGTGAAATATATTTTTTTAATTCCAGTTTGTTTTTGTGCCAAGATATTCATCACTTCCTCCTGTGTTGTTTCATTCTGACCTGTATGGGGATTGATGGTAACTTAGAGCAGCAACAAATGTTATGTACATTTTTCTTGGGTTCTTTTTGTCAATAAGGAAACTTAAGTTCTCTGTTGAATCTTAGTAAATCAGAAAAAGGAGGTGGCTGCAGACGTGAAAGAACAGGCAGTTTGTTTCAGGAGAGTTGGACTTGTGGAACTTCCATTTAATTTCAAAATGCTGTTCATATTGAGGCAATTTGTTCTGACTTGAGTGTGATTACAAATTTTGCAAAGCAACGTATTAATTTGCATCATGACTGTTATGTTGATGTTGACTAGTCGAGTTGGTGTTGTAACAGATGCAGATTGTGTAAATAGGCTGATTACACTGGATGATTAAAATTAATTTCCTTTCGATAATGATTACATTTGGACGTTAGCCCTTGACCATTAGACTCTGAATGCAGAAAATCACCTGAGCGAAAGTCCTTAGAGAGTGGATATATTACAGTAAGCATAAAAGAGATGTAGCTATTGGGTTAGCTGTTAAGATGACTTTGAATGGACATTTCCATTTTTGGGACAACTTCATTTGAACCAATGACCCCGTTCAGTTCTGCTTGTTTGGACTCTTCCCCATATTGCAAATTTCCCTCTCCAGCAGGCCCTGCCATGTAAGGGATTAATGTCAGGTGTATTAGCTTGTTATTATGAGCTAAGCCCACTTTAGTTCCTAAACCAGCAGGAGGTAAAAACACTCACAATAGGATTCAGTCTTATTCTCTCAAGGTGTCTTTAGCTCCTTAGCTGAGAAATACCTCTGACCTGCAAATCATGGAGCCCGTGCAGTGTTGTATGCAGAAATCTGAAAACAAGGAGGGCAAGAGAAAGGCTCATTGTGTGTAGTTTGCCATTGTCACTATAATGAACAAGAGCTTTGTAGAGCCAGGAACAGACCACGTCCACCACACAAACTGAGAGGGTGATTGTACATAAACTCCATCTGCTCATTGTTTTAATCTTTCATGTTTTTTTTTTCTCACTCAGCAGCCGAAGAAGAAGGTGACCCTTTACCTTCTCTACTGTGTTTCAACAGCAGTCATCGGCTCCCTACAGTTTGGCTACAACACCGGGGTCATCAATGCACCAGAGCAGGTGTGTTTGCAATAGCAACACAGCCGGATGAATTCTTCTTGAATGTTTTGTGTTTTAATGTTTTATGACAGCTGGGACAACCACTAAGGGAGTGAGCACAATTCCTGGATTAATAAGAGATTACGTACCATAGATTCTCTAATTTTGGTAAAATGGTAAAAGCTATACTGCCCCCATGTGGATGTGTGAAAAGCTCACAAATACACATCAAGCACAAGCTCTGTCACATCTGTCAGACCTTAAATTAACTTTTTTTTAATTGTAAACCACATCAGACAAACACTTACTACTACTTAAAAGTAGCCACTTCTAAGCCTGCCATTCTTTTCTGTGGTTTGACAGAAACTACGTAGGTTTTTCCAGAATGTGTCGATGGAGCGATACGGGGAACCCTTTAGCCAAGGAACTATCACCATGGTGTGGAGTTTTGCTGTGGCCATCTTCAGTGTGGGAGGCATGGCCGGGTCTTTCTCTGTTGGAGCCATGGTCAACAAATTTGGCAGGTGAGAACATCAGCAATAAACCGTGCGATGCAATAAAGTACAGTAAATCAACCAAGTCTTTTTCAGGATTATTAGTGCACTTGTGAACATGTGAAGACGTCACCCTGGTGTTTCTCACTATTTTTATGACGTTTCACATGCTCTCACTAACTATGTCCTTCTTTCTTCCTTGCCTGTCATCACCAGGCGTAAGTCCATGCTGCTAGCTAATATCCTGGCTGTACTTGGCGGGGGTCTGATGGGACTGTCGGTTCTGAGTCATTCTTTTGAGGTAGTCATTGTTGGCCGATTGATCATCGGTGTGTTCTGCGGTCTGTGCACGGGACTGACACCCATGTACGTAGGCGAGATCTCTCCCACCGCGGTCCGAGGAGCCTTCGGCACACTGCACCAGCTGGGTGTAGTTATTGGCATCCTGGTGGCACAGGTATGATGCTGTGATATGGTGATTATATTACTGTAAAATAGGTTGTTATATGAGATTGTGCAAAAGCTGCGAAATTCCGCAGGATGATATGGACTAAAGATATCAGCTTTGCTTGTAGCTGCAGTCACTTCACCAAACTTCAGCTATCTTGCCTTCATGAGAGTGGTGTCAGAGGCTTTTTGCAGTTGGCACCAAGTCCATTAGTCAGTCATGTGACCTATGAATCACCATAAATACCAAGTTTACAAAACAACATCATAATTTTTTAAGTTAAATTCTCTTTACAAATATTTACTCTCAGTGTATACAGATAGTTGCAATAAAAATATACACAACCATAAATCCAACACATGTACTATTACAAGCATCTTTTTTAGATTAATCTTTAGATATAGAATATACATATATAAATACAATATTTAATTTGAACCAATCAGTTAGTTAAGAGTTGAACATTCACTTTTCAATACAAAGCAACAATTTAGTATTCTTTCAACCTCCTCTGTCCATCCACAGTATACTCAAATCTCTTCCATCTCCTAATATTTCTGGATGAAGGTCACATGAAACTGGAAACAACCTCAGATATGACTCTGATAAAGGGAACACAGCAGAAAATGTTTGGTCAGGTGAATGAAGTATGGTGTACTGGAGAAGAGCTGTGCGACTTGTTTTAGTTTGATGACCTTGACTGATGCTCTCACTGGTCTCAACTTCTCCGGGTGTATGTCCTCAAAGTTATAAAAAGAATAAATGCATGTACCAGAAATAAATGGACTCAAATGACTACATTACAAGCACTTCATTCTCTGTCGCCTCTGTATTTTAGGTCTTCGGTCTGGAGTTTCTGCTGGGCTCAGATGCTCTGTGGCCTCTGCTGCTGGCTCTGACCATCCTGCCTGCCATAGTGCAGAGCATCATGCTGCCCTTCTGCCCTGAAAGCCCCCGCTACCTGCTCATTGTCCTCAACCAGGAGGAGGAGGCAAGAAAAGGTCAGTTTTGAGACCGTTTACATTATGCTAACAAGATTAGGTTTTAATGAGGCTGAATCCGGAACCACCCAATGAATCTTTAAGGATTTGTGGATTGAAGCGTGTCCTGTAGATGAGGTGGCCATGTCACATGTTCCAAGACCCATCCAGCCTTTCTCTACATTATATTTACATAAATAATGCACTTACATCCTTCATCCATCCCATCTTCTCTCTGTAGCACTGGTACGTCTGCGCGGCTGTGAAGATGTGAGCGCTGATATTCAGGAGATGAAGGAAGAAGGGATGAAGATGGTCATGGAAAAGAAAGTGACCATCCCCGAACTCTTCCGCTCCCCAAACTACCGTCAGCCAATCATCATCGCTATCATCCTCCAGCTCTCTCAGCAGCTGTCTGGCATCAATGCTGTGAGTAAACACTATTCCCTATAATGGAGCACGGTGTTAGGGATATGATTATCAAGTGTCATGAATCTTTAAAGGACCATTCACTGAAATTGTGCAAATGTTTCTGACAAGCACATGAGGAGAGATGCTTCTTGGCTGTGGGCGATGTTAGATTGAGCGGAATAATTTAAGCCTCTTAGGGTGAATGGAAAGAGTCAAATGCAGTGGTATTTAATAGGTATTTTGTTATTAAGGTCATGTAACCAATCTGACTAAGTGTGTTAGCAGTCTGACCTGACAATCACAGTACAGCCAGAGCCAACACTGATTCAACTCTGACAGACACATTAACATTCATGACCTATATCACTCACCAGCACCGCAGTTAGTGAGTGGAGTTATACATAATGCAACTTGTGTAAGTTTCTGCTTTGTAATTATTCCAAAAAGTTGAAGCAGCACCTGCTGTCACGAAAAGGGTTACTCAAATGTTTTTACATTACAGAGCATTTTAGCGTAGTTCAGCTCACAGCTTTTGCAATGAGCTGTTTTGGTTCACTCACCCCTCATCAGCATCGTTTCCAGCAGCTAAAATGCGCTTAAAAAACCACTGTATTCTACCCGCACAGCACCAAACAACAGATTTAATGTATGTTTAATGTAGTGTCATTTTACACTCATTTTATTCACTGCAATAAATAATAACTCTTTCTCCCCTTTCAGGTCTTTTACTACTCTACAAGCATATTTGACGAAGCTGGTGTTACTCAACCCATCTACGCCACCATAGGAGCTGGAGTTGTCAACACTGTGTTTACTGTTGTCTCTGTAAGTGTCTGACTGCACATTTGGTGTCTCAGTACAAGGCATGTTTTTTATTTATTAAATTAATAATGTATTTCTTTCTTGTTCTGACTCCAGCTTTTCCTGGTCGAGCGGGTGGGGCGAAGGACATTGCACCTGATTGGACTGGGTGGAATGGCTATCTGTGCCCTCATTATGACGATCGCCCTGTCTTTGGTGGTGAGTGATTGATTGAGTGCATGATTCTTCGAGTGCGTTTTGTTTACAAAAAATATAATCTTCTCCTCATTCTCTTTGTTTTTCTCTGTGAGTAGGATTCCAACCAGTCTCTGAGCTACCTGGCCATAGTGGCTGTGTTCGGCTTTGTTGCCAGTTTTGAGATGGGTCCAGGTCCCATCCCCTGGTTTATTGTGGCTGAGCTCTTCTCCCAGGGGCCCAGACCTGCTGCCATGGCCATCTCTGGTTTCTCCAACTGGGCCGCCAACTTCCTGGTGGGGCTGACTTTCCCTAAACTGGAGGTATTGGCTTTTGTATTCACTAAAATCCTCAGATGTACAGTATAAGCAGTATGAGTTTGTCATGTAGCCGCAAACACATTTCTCTTCTTCTCTCAGGAACTTTGTGGTCCTTACGTCTTCATCATCTTCATGGTCCTCCTCATCCTGTTCTTCATCTTCACCTTCCTGTGGGTGCCTGAGACCAAAGGAAGGACCTTTGACGACATCGCTCAGGGATTCGCTGCCAATGCAGGGAAACTCTCCCAATCCCCCGTGCCTGAGGTGGTGACCATCGGCCTTCCGGAGAGCAAAGAAGCTGCACCCATCTCCCCCACAGAAAAGGTTCCCATGGTGGATCTTCATCCACAGAAGCCATGAGCATCCTTAGAGACAAGAATGAATGCACATCAAGCATATAGAACTCCAAGGAGTTACATTTCATAACTCACAAATGATGAAAGAGCAGCGGGGTGCATTTAGAAAAGCCAACTCAGTGTTAATGCCGAAATAAAATTTTTGTTTTTTAATATATGTTTATAGCATGCCTTGTATACATTCAATGCAGTGTTTTTTTTTTATATTCCACAGTTACAAATGCTAAAATAATTACTAAACTAAACTACTAAAATAAAAAAAACATCGGCCAAACTTAACTGAATTACCAGTAGTTAATATTTGTTGACATTCCGAGTACCAGCTCCACACATATTGCCATATAAGAGGATCAGCATATGTTCAGTGTTAAGTCCCAGGTCTTTAGCTACCCCCAGTGTTAAAAGGTTGCAGGATTTCAGAGGGTTTATGTATTGAGGTCAAGCTTGAAAAGCCAGTTTTGGAGGTTGGTAGTTTGACCCAAACAAAGACTGACTTGCTGTCCTGTCTGCCTGCCTGATGTGCCTTGCTGCTTGGGGGAGGGAGCCGTGTTGCCTTGAGTAGGCAGAAAAAATATGGAGGAGGTGCTGCAGATGTAAAATTAATATATTTAAACATGTAGAAGATAATATTTCTTCTCATCCTGTAGCACACAGTCCTGACAGTAGGGGACAGTATGTTTGTGTGTTTTCTGAAGTCAGAATGGTTTGTTCTGATAAATAAGACAACAAGGACAGTTCTGTAAACATGATCAAGTATATTGTTTGTATGAGAATGCGGTGTAGTTCCGCACCGCCAAGCCTTAACAAAGTCTCTTTAAGATAAGATAACATAATCCTTTATTAATCCCACAGCGGGTGAAATTTACAGTGATACAGCAGCAAGGGGAGAGCTCAATAGCAACAAACATCAGTAAGAAAAAGCAAGATATAATAAATAAATAAGTAAACAGACTTAAAATTGGCATTATTGCACATAGGAATATTGATATCATTTGGTGTATATGGTGTCTTCGCAGCAGATGGAGTCTGCTCTGGCCTTTCTTGTAGAGTGCGTTTGTATTGTCAGTCCAGTCCAGTTTATTGTTCAGAACACCCAGGTACTAATATATGATTTAACCATTTCAGTGTCCATTCACTGGATGTTCACTGGTATGGGGGAGAGTGTTTGCATCTGCGGAAGCCCACCACCAGCTCTTTGGTTTTCCCTGCGTCGATCTGGAGGCAGTTCTCTATATTCCCTATTGTCATCTGTGATGAGGCAGACGATGGCGTCAGATAACGTTTGCAGGTGGCATTTAGTGTAGAGGGTTTAGAGGGAGGGAACTAGGACTGTTCCCTGCGGGGCCTCCGTGCATGTCGGACTCACAGTCGCGTAATATATTTATGGGCTTTATGCTCTTAAATACACAACCTAACCTCTTGTATTTTATGATCTCATTGCAGGGTACAGCCAGGATGACAGACACATTGTTGTAGTGCAGTCATTTATAGTTTGAATTACAGCAGTTGAACAAATGCTCAGGTGTCTACTTGTGTTATACTGTATACTCGCCATCTCACCGTTACGGCATAGAAAATGCATTTATCAATCACTGTGCTTGAAATAAAATATGTTACATCGAATCAAAAGTGCTTGTCAGTGTTAAACATTCGTTTGAGGGATCTACTGAAACACATTGAAGTCTGCTGTTAATTAAATAACTTATATTGCAGTCAAAACAAGAGTTGGCTCGCAGTATTAGCCACATGGAATGGTGATGTTGGATAAAGACACTAAATTAATTATATTTATTTCAATGGTAATGCACAAAGAAATGTCTTATCATATGTATTTGTTTCCAATTGTCTGAAATCACGTGTATATATTGTAGAATCTCCAGTTACTGCATCATGGTCAACTATTACAGCACAGCATACATGCTTATAAATGTTGTGTCAGTGTATGTATAGTTGCATCTTCTTCTGGATTTGCACTCATAAAGAAGCACTTTCCAATGTTTGAGCTTAGCAGCGTTTTTCAATTGCACTTTGGCAGTTGGACCACCTTCTAACGGCTGCTTATATTGTCTGTGGCTCTCCGTTACATGTAAATATACTCTGTTTTAGGGAGCATATGGTTTTGATTCTATCTATGTTGCATCCACTGATTTTTCTTGCACTCTGGAAATATTGTTACTATGGTGAATGTCATTATGTTGTTTAACAGTAGACAGAATTGAGAAGTGACGGAGGTTGAGTTGGGAGTCAGATAAGAGATGACCTTTACCGTTTTTCTATTATTACGTCCTCTGTTCTCCTGAGTGACACTTTCTTTGAGAAACTAAAAAGGAAATAAAAATGTCCATATGTGAAGGGAATATGTGACTCAAATTATGAGCCTAAACAGTCTGTTTTTTCTGTCTGTAATGGTAAGTGTCTTGTTATAAATGTTTAATGTAACTGCAGTCTGTGCTAAAGTGAAAGTGGGAGAGTCTTGTGTTTTGTCTGGTACCCACTTCTGCACTGTGGCAACTCCATTTTCTTTTCTGCAAATATCATTCATCTGTGCAAGCCCTGTTCAAACATGAGTTGAAAAAGAGTGACTGAAAATGAGTTCAGATTTTTTCCCCCTGTGGCTGCTGCTGCTGTAGTTGGGTTTAAAAAGATATATTCATGGTTGTGCTGGCATATTTAGGAGTGCATGCGCAAGGAGGAGTTATGAGGTCAGATTTCCTCTTGGATCACAGTTACAAAAGCCAAACCAGAGCACATGTAGAGACGATACAGAATATTTACCTCAAAGACGAATTCCCCAGAAAATGTACTTTAACATTGCTGCTCTGAAGAAAACATTCTTCTGAAATCACAAGTCTTTGTTGTTGCTTTAACAAGTGTAGTTCTTGCCTTCAAGGCTAATCAAATCCTGAGTGAATTGGTGTTCAATTCATTTTTTTATTTTTATAGGAAAGAGACTAAAACATATTCAGCATGCAAATCATGATTATTTTCATTATTGCTTAATTTACAGACTATTTTCTCAATTAAATAATTCATAATTTGTGTTATGTTAACATTTGGTCCATCGTCCACAAAGTCTGACACTGACCCCCCCACACACAGACAAAATTAGGACAACTGTGCCCCCCCAACACTAATGCATCAAAATATCTAGTAGTATGGATTATATCACTCCTATTATTAGTCTTTATCTTATTTCTATTTTGGGGATAATCAGTAGGCTGTTTGCCTCACTTGCCCCCCCCCCCCCCCAATGCCCA
>JAVQJF010062743.1:0-11939 GCA_036023855.1 Gadopsis marmoratus | reverse complement strand
AAGGACTGTGGTACATAACCTTTTAATAAGGACAGATTGATCATATTTAGTAAGGATGTGCCAACTAATGGTAGAACTTCCTTTAGCAGCTTAGTTGGAACGGGATCTAAGAGACATGTTGAAGGACTGATGTGTTTTCAAAGTGTTCCTTTAATTTTTTTGAGCAGTGAACATCTCCAATGTAAACCCTCTGCTCGCTGTGATCTCTATCACAGTGAATCAAAGAACCAAAAACAGGTTTCCTATTCAGTAACAAGATAAGGCAAATATAGAAGTTACATGGCTGTAACTCCAGTTCTATAAGTAAATGCATAACTCTATATGGTGCTCTATATCACAAAGTAAATTAAAGAGTGTAAACACAGTTACTGTTTGGAATATAACTAAAGCACAATGCAATCCATATAGTGTTGCGTTAGTGCTATTAATGGAGTAAATCTAAAGAAGGACTGCCACAACCCTTTATAGCAAGTACTATATATACCCAGCTTTAGGGTTAGAGAGATTAGCGGGGTTAAGATTACAGATAAGAGATATAAGGGGTTTGGGTAAAACTGAAACGTAACTTGACTGTACACAAAGGTAAGATTTACGATTTATTGGAAGAGTTTTCAAACAATATGTTTTGGTTACACAACAACCAAGGCATTAAGGATGAGGTCAGTGGTTAGTTTGGCAAATATATATCAGGTAAACTTACCCATCTCAGATAAAGAGTAATGCACAGCTGCTTCCCTAAACCTTTTAATGGGAGGTATCTGAACCTCATTCACTGCATGGAAGACAGTCCCAGACCAGGCTATGGTGAGGCTGGGAAATTTAAAATCTTGCTTATGGTTAAAAAACAAGGTAACCATCAACTTTTGGGACGCAAACAAGACTCCCGCATGAAAGCCAGATGCGCTACACATTCATCCATCACCCCAGCCTCCCACTCCTTCAGATCATCAGATCCCACTTATGCCTATGAAACTTTTACCATTTTGACTTTAGCTGAACAACCAGAAAGCTTTGATCTTGTGGAATAATGCAACTGAATCAATAACCACTTAATAGCGTTGAACCTGTTCCCACAAAATCTTTCTTCCTTCAAAGCTGAATTACATAAAGGAATACCATCATTTAGTGATGGAGCAAGGAAGCTGTGCTCTCTCGTCAGTATGGTACCTTTGTCTCTTTTCTTGTCATGGCCCAGTGCTATGAGGGCAGATTGAATTGGCCTCAGTTAGTGATGGATCATTATTTTTTTGTCCAGCTTAGTCTAGTCTATTTATAGCTTAATAAATCCCTAGCTATCAAACTCAGAAAGAGAGGATTTGTGCCTTTTCTGGATCGCTCTCTGTATTGTTATAGTGACCACCATGACCCTGTTTCCCAACAGCACCTGGAACAATGGAAACTCTATGCTACTGTTGGTGTTCTGCTCGCCATCGACATCCTGTCTCTCATGATCTGGCAGATTGTGGATCCTTTACATATCACAGTGGAGGTGTGATCATACATTCATGTCATTAATTTATAACTGGGCGGACATTTAAAATTTCTCTATAAATCTACTGCATTTATGAGGTGAACCTTATATTTACTACTGTATTTGGTGTGTCTAAATAATAATAATAATAACTGGTTTGACTGGAGAGAAACTGAAAAAGTAATGAAGCAAGGCTGTCAATATCAAAATTAAATAATTTAATCAAATCGAAATTCCCATTTCCATTTTTGTGCATATGTTGTAGGACAAGAAATATTCAAAATAATTTTTCATTTTCATGTTTGGAAATGCATAACTACTACCAAAATTAAGATAAGTACTCCTGACAAATAATTTTCACTGTACTAAACATTTGAAATGGAATTGTATCCAGTTGTTGCAAATTTTTTGTGAAAATGTCTATAATGGCAGGATGCTCTCAGGCCTCTTTTTGTGAAATCTGAAGTGAATCATTACGAAATTGACAATGAAAGAAGGACATTTCTGTTGTCAGTTTCATCATGGTTCAATTCAAATGCAAAGGTCCAGTGTGAAATTTCATTTTTAAATTTAAGTTGTTTATTTTCTTTCAGTTTAAAACTGAAAGAGAAATTAAATTGTATTACCATTAAGGCAGTGTTATGCTTAACAGTACAATGAGAATGATCTCGATTCTGTCAATCGGAGCTTTAATTTGAATTTTTAGAGCTGCAACTACCAATAACTTTTTTCTATCAATTAATTTGTTTATTTTTGTGATTGATGGAGTAGTTATTTAGTCTCTTCAACTGTCGCACAATAATGAAAAATGAAAAACGCATTTTCAAATTTGAGAGGCTTTACCCAGCAAATATCTTTTTGCATAGTAAATCACTTAAACAATTAATCAGTTATCAAATTTGTTGACAATTAATTTCCTGTCACTTGCCTAAATGGTTAATTAATTAATTGTTTGACACATTTTCATTTTTGTGGTAATTACACATTTCCAGACATGTAAGTGAAAATGAAGACTGGGTTTCAAAATGTTTCATTCTAATTTTGTCATACATCATGTGCACTGAAATGGAAAATAGCATTTCAGTTTTTATTCAATTATTTCATTTTAACAGTGGCAGCCACATACTTCCTCATGAGTAAATCCATTTTGCCTCAATTTAAATTCATTTAAACTTATCTGTTTGCTGTTAAGTTGTAGTGTGTTGCTGTTCTTCACCTGTGTGTTCATGTTGTATGTATGTGAGAAGAAATTCACCAGAGAAGCCCCCAAAGGAGACCTGGATGTTTTGATTCAGCCTTTACTAGAGCACTGCAGTTCAGAAAAGATTAACACCTGGCTGGGTGAGTAGAATACCAACCAAATCCTGCATCTCTGTTTCTATATAACACAGTCCGGGTGGTTCTGCATGCTTTAGCCTCATAAATATATTTTGATATATATTCTTATATATATATAATTCTATATATACAAAGAACAGAAGCACATTAGCAGTAGCTGTTCCAAATGATGAAAACAACAATAGTGAGGGTGACAAATTGTTCCTCATGGTAGATCTCAAACAAGTCTCCAGTCATGGTAAGTCTCTAAGTTAGGAAAGTTAGGAAATCAGTGTAACATACTATAGGATTTGGAAAATCACTGGTATGGTCCTTTTAAAAAGTAAAATTGTAACACATACTGTGAGAACTTACTCTACAATCCCTTTAAGTACTGTATGAAAGCAGCAGAGGTAAAAAGAGTTCCATCATTCCTCACGGCTGCCATCTTGTCTGTCTCTTTAGGTGTGGTGTACGGTTATAAAGGCTTACTGCTGCTGCTCGGCATCTTCCTGGCCTATGAGACCAAGTCCATCTCCACAGAGAAGATCAATGACCACCGAGCTGTGGGCATGGCCATCTACAATGTTGCTGTGAGTTCAGTTAGTTGTGCATGTGTGTGTGTGTGTGTGTGTGTGTGTGTGTGTGTGTGTGTGTGTGCGTGTTTGCCCAAGCCTATGACACTGGTCTTTTTGAAGAGAAGCCTGAGCCGAGGCTAACAAATGGATGCAAGCTTGTGAACGTTAAACAAATATGGCTGCAGAAACATCAGTGTACCTGTAACCATGCCACGAAAAAATGTTTTTCATTGAATACTCCCTTCCTGGTGAACTTTGATTGTCCACTCCCAAATATTGTAAAGCAGGCTTTGTGTCATGGATCTTCTAGTCTCCAAGCTGAGATAACCATGAAGACATCCTGAGGGTTTATGTGAATAATCAGTGGATTGTCCCTTTGAAAGAGATTCCTACAAACACTAGTTTGGGAGACTCCACAGTGTTCCAAACTCACATTAACCAATCGTGGAGGGCATTTCAACACCATTAAACATATCCCTTGACATTCAGTGTTCTCGAAACATTACTGCAAAAGGACTAATAGAAGCATTCATTCACTACTGTAAGTACAAACTACAACTGCAGGACATTGAATGTATCACTGTAGTGTAATCTGGAAACATAATGTTCCTGTGAACTGAGCTCTGTGCCTATGCATATATATATATATATATATATACTTCCAATCGTTCACCAGCTCGGCCTCTCAGCTGGCACGTCAACTCTTTCTTTGACCTCTCTGCCTTCGTTTCACGCTCTGCTGAGGGAGCTCTGCCGTCCTTGGTGGCAGGGATCACCTCCAAGCCAATTTGTGGGCTTAAATTAGGGCGAAGCTGGCCGGTGGGCTCTGCAGCCTGGGATGTGTGTACTAAATAATGACACCCCCACATACTGCATGAGGCTCTGTAGCATGCCCGGAAGACACAGAAACCTGAAGTGATATGGCTGTGATGTGTCCTCATCATCAGGAATAAAGACACATGTCAGAACTCCTCACTGATATATGTTCCACTTTATAGACAGTTGAATGGTCTGTATACTGATGCACTCATTTCTTTTCGTGTCCACTGTCTAAAGCAGACTTGCAAATAGAGCTGCAATGATTGGCCAATTCAGGCAGAAAATGAATCTGCAACTACTTTGATAATCAATTAATCGTTTGAGTAATTTTTTAGGCAAATAATATTCAATGCCAAAGCAAAATAATTGAATATGTTCCCTTAGGCTGTGGAAAACTGATTTGCATTTTAAAAATGTTTCCCAATAATTTAGAGACAGGAGGAGACATCGAGGAAATAATTGGCAGATGAATCATTAATGAATGGGATGAAAAAAGATGACAGTTCCAAAAATGAACCCCTGTTTTTACTGTTGCTGCTTAGCCATGTGCGTCTTTCCTGACACTTTTTTACTACTACTTCTTCCTGCTGCACTTTAGAATGGCTGACAGTAAAATTCCATCGTTTTAGTGCACACATTGACCACATCACATAGCATTGTGTCATTTGATGCAGGTCATTGAGCACACTTAAGCACCATACTGGGAGAAGAACTAATCAAGACAGACCGAGGATGTGCCAAGCCAAGAAGCAAACGTGTTAAAGATTTTGCTTTTCTGAGAAGTTTACATAAGAAGGATTTTACTTAAAAATAATTCAATTCAGTTTATTTATATAGCGCCATATCGTAACAAGGCTATCTCATAGCACTTGATCTTATAGCGCAGGTCTAGACCGACTCTATGTACAGAAATCCAACTATTCCCACCATGAGCAAGCACTAGACATTAGACGAGACAGTGACAAGGAAAACCTCCCTTTCAACAATCAGAAACCTCAAGCAGAACTAGGCTTTGGGTGGGTGATCATCTGCCTCCACCAGTTGTAAAATAAATGGCACAATTGTTTAGACACCACCTTCAAGAACTTTAAAATTGAATATCACACCTATTACAAGAACTGGATACTTGACCCAAAAATAGTCCAATAATTGTTCTCCTGGCATATACGCTGAAAAGGATTTCTAGGTGCCAGGTTTGCTTCCGGGTTATGCAGCCCCCTGAACCTCCCTGAACATGTGCAGTAGTGTTTCCCCCTGCTGGCCCCGTTCGTGAGTTTCCGCTTGGCTCATAGTATTTACATTGTGATGGTGTCACAGATTTTTTAGCGCTTTTCTCGGCTCGAGGAAAGATTTACAAGTATAAAACCTCATAAAAGTTCATAATAGAAAGAGTCATAATCAACCTTGTTTGCAGTTCGAGGTGTCCTGTCAACACTTTTACAAATGTTTCTTTTAAAATGGGGAAAATGCTTTTGGGGCTGCAGGAGAATTATTTGCTGCAGTACTGCGAGTGACCACTGGCAAAATGGGAAGCAAGGCTGAGCAGGACAATATCCAGCTCTTCTTTTACATCCATGGTCCTCATTGCTGTTGCTGAGCTAAATTAAGCTAAGTTAGCAAAGTAATGAAAAAGCGTTTTTGTAAGGAAAATGTAACATTACAGCAGCTTGTGAAGCACGAACATTTCAAGTGGCAGCAACCAAAAACAAAACTGCTGACTTCAGTTTGCATTACTAGCTGAGTAGCCATGCAGGCTCCTGGATCAGGTATGGGTGGGTCTGTGATCTCAGTCAAGGAAGAACTTTTAATGTAGTGGTAACCACATGCAAAGGATTTCAGAATTAGCCAAATTTCCCACGGCAATTTGCACCAAAGGTCAGGGTGAAGCCCCCCTGCAAGCGAACAAATTGCATGACACCATCCTTGCTTATTGGTTTGGTTGTGTGTCTGATTTCTGCTACTGTCATACAACATACTGTACATACGAGTTGGTAGATTTTTACCTATTTCTTGAGAAAATAATACTGATGTAGAATCAAGGCAATTATCTCAGTAAGTTAAGTAAAACACTTTTTTACTTAACACATTTCTATGTTACCATGTTAGCGTACAGCTTAATACATGAGATATTAAACATATTGGTTTACATTCACTTGGTACCCACAGATCATGTCAGTGTGTCCTGCACTCTGTGGCCTCAAAGGTGAGTAACGGCTAATTCTCGAAAATGTTGACACTTCCTGGCATTAATGTGAGCATGTTCATGTAAACTCAAGTCTTTGCACTGACTTGCAATAAAGCCCAACTGATACTTGATTTTCGAGGCCAATTCTGATATTGAACACTTAACGCAAATGAACATTTTTGATGAAGAGAGGTTATCAAAGAATTGTGACCAACATATGCAGTCAGCGGGACATTTTCCAGTGCTCTCTGGTGGACAAATATATAATTTATAATGGAGGCTGTTTGATTTATAACTTGTACTTCAATATGCAGTGCTTCTGATAAAATCCCTTTGTGTTCTGTCTGTCTAAAAGTGCAAGCAGACAATGTATGACTGTGACCAGGTTTCTGAAGGATTTGCCTAGTGTGAATAACTCTGACATTCTCCCCTCAAGTGTTCTTCAAAAACATCACTGCTCTCTGTCTATAATTGGCTAGGCCTGTCCTCTCTGTCACACAGCCAGATAAAGTACTCAAATGTTCAGCTGTCTAATGTGCATTCAAGAACAAGAAGTCCTTTCACTGCAACCAAATTTCACTTGACAAATCGTAAAGAATTCTGCTATGCATGACAATTTAAAAGACAAGTGAGGCATCTGCTGCTGGTTTTGAAATGCCACTCTCTTTCCAGCTGGTCACACACACAAATACACACACACAGTGGCTTTTTAATCAGCAGCATCTCCAGTATGGCTGATTTTGTCATTTTCATTCTCGTTGTCGCATTTTAATTCATCTGCAAGGATTATCCAATATGCATTATGCACCCTCCCAGTTTAAATCTAAACTGAGTGGGTGTAATGCAAATTCATACAGGGAAATAATCTGCAAGTGTTTATTGCTGTTTCCGCTCTTCTTCCTGCATTTCATGAAATTGTGGCCTGTCCCTCTCTCTCTAAAACAAATTAGATTGATCCTAGTGTTGCTGTCTGCAAACATTGTTTAGCGCTAGGATCTATTTATGAAAAAGTGGCTACCTGCTGATTTGTAGCAGGAAAGGGCCGATAATTCATAGGACTTTTTCTTTGGTAGAAAGTAGCTCCAATAAAAACTGTTCACAGTCTGCTCTGTTGATTAGCCAGAGTAAGGGAGACACTTTCTGAAAAGAAAAATTTCTGTTGAATTTTCCATATGTCATTTTTCAGTTTTGTGAGCCACACAAACTAATTGTTATCCCTTCTATTGTACTGGGGTGACATCAGAAAACTCAATAACAGATATTTCAAATCCTGAGACTAACCACTCGAATGAAGCGACATAATATGTTTTTGCGTAATTTGGGTGGACCAACCAGAGCTTTCGACTGGACATTTGAGGCTTGGACTCAAGTCAGACTTAATTCACAAAAACCTTACACTTGACTTGGAATTGACTGCCATGAGACTTGACTTACTTGAAACTTGAAAATCTAAAATTTTGATCTGAGGTAATGTCCAGCAGCAGTTATTATTAGGTCTTTGGATTTTAATGAGTTGTTCATGATTATGACTGACTAGGAACTTGACCTGGACTTGTTCTGACAGACCTGAGATTTGACTTGGCTTGACTGACCCAAGATTTGATTTGTGTTTGTCTCAACTGACTTGAGACTTTCCTGACTTGGGACTTAACTTGGACTTGTTTTGACTGACTTGACTGGACTTGTCTTGATTGACTCGGAACATGACTTGGAATTGTTGTCTTGATGGACTCGAAACTTGCCTGACTTGACTTGGACTTGATGCAGTGGAATCCTATGATGGTAAAGAGATTAAAAAAAAAGTGTATTCCACCACATGTCTAACAGTAGTAAGGCTTCCCTTTGTACTTTAGCAGAGTACATGTTGTTCGCCTGGTAATCAGACAAATCTGCCATTTTGTTTTACTTCATTCATTCTGTCTGACATATAGATTTTTGTTTGGGATGGTATTTTTCTTTGTTTCTAAGCTCTGGTAGCAGTTCCTAGGAGCAGTTTTTACAATAATGAAATAATTTGACAATTTAAGAACTGTTATTTCAGTATGTTGACTTACATCAACCTGTACAGCTGCATCCATTTCATCCACGATTGTCAACATTTTTGTGACCATTTTTCTGTCTCTTTTTTTGTCACTTCCATAGCCAGCAAGCTAGGAAGATGTGTTTGTGCATCGTTGTGTGTAAGTAATGACACAGTAGAGAATACATGGCTGCTGCTGGTGTCGGCCTGCTGCTTCCATTTTCTAGTCTGGATGGGATTTTTCAGGTTTTTCACAGAGATGACTGACTGTTGATCAATATGTATTGATTTCCACCCTCATCTCCACTCACTCTCATGTTTCATTTGATGTTGTGCTCAGTCTCTGTCCCTCACTCCTCCAGCCTCTCTTATTCGATCTCAGACTCCCTCCAATTCATCTCTTCCCTCTGTCATCTATTTTGTTTTTCTCTTCCTCCAACCTCTCTCTCTCTCTCCTGTTCAATTTCTCATTGTAATCAATCTTTGTTGGAATATACGGAAATGAAACCTGTGTTGCCAAAGCGACCAGCCATAACATTATGACCATCTGCCTGATATGTAGGTCCCACTTTTGCCACCAAAACAGCTCTGACCCATCGTGGCATGGATGCCACTATACCTCTGAAGGTGTTCTGTGGTATCTGGCACCAAAACGTTAGCAGCAGATCCTTTAAGTCCCATAATTTGCGAGGTGATACTCGATTGGATTGAGATCTGAGGAATTTGGAGACCAAGTCAACACCTTGAACTCATTGTCCTGTTCCTCAAACCATTCCTGAACCATCTTTGCAGTGTGGCAGGGAGCATAATCCTGATGAAAGAGGTCATAGTCATTAGGGAATTAGTAACATCCACATGAATGGCAGGACCCAAGGTTTCTCAGAACAATATTGCCCAAAGCATCACTGCCTCCACCGGCTTGCCTTCTTCCCACAGTGCATCCTTGTGCCATGTCTTCCCCAGGAATGCAGCAAACTACAATGCTCTGTGTGTTCTGACACCTTTCTATCAGAACCAGCATTAACGTTATGAGCAATTTGAGCTATAGAAGCTCTTCTGTTGAATCGGGCCACACAGGCCAGCCTTCGCACCCCACGCGCATCAATGGCCCTGTCGCGGCTCACCGGTTTTCCTTCCTTGGACTATTTTTGGTAGGTATTGACCACTGCAGACTAGGAACACCCGACAAGAGCTGCAGTTTTGGAGATGCTCTGACCCAGACGTCTAGCCATCACAATCTGGCTCTTGTCAAAGTCGCTCACATCCTTCCACTTGCCCATTTTTCTTTTTTGCACTTCAACACATCAACTTGGAGGACAAAATGTTCATGGTAACAAGATAATCAGTGTTCTTCACTTCCCCTGTCAGTGGTCATAATGTTATGGCTCAGTGTATGATGAGTATGGAACAATATTATCGGCGTATATAAAACATGCAGTAACAACTCATCAATTAAAGACTTGAATTACAAAACAAATGCCATCCTTAATGCAGATAGAGAATGAAAAATGTGTGTACATGTCATTCTTCTCTAAGAGATTTGCTAATAATACTGAGCTGTATTTTTTGGTTAATATGGTAAAGTGAAAAAATGTTTAGTGTTTGCAACTTAGATTAAACTTCTTCAAATAGATATAAATTAATAAATTAAACAAAAAATAAACAAGTTGTATACCAATGATGCCAAATAAAATATTAATGCATACACAAGAACAAACACTAGAGGGCAACATTATTCAGCTTAAATAAGAATGTCGAGGTAATTTTTGGTTTGGTTATCATGAAGGACTTTCACGACTTTCAGTAACAACGCCCAGAGGAGTTTTAAAAGGATAATTTTGGTTTATTACAACTTCAGTCTTACTTTGATGATAGCATGATAACATTGTATTCACCAAAGCGATTGCTGCAGTCCAGAACACAGAGACATGATGTCTAACAGGTCAAGGCCCACGCACAGACGATCAGTCAGGTTGGAAATAAGCCAACGGTTTACTTTATTGTTCTTATATTATGATTATTTTCATTATTTTCTCGATTAATCAATGAAGTGGTTGGTCTACACATAGAATCTCAGTCAAATAATAAAAAATGCCCATCACAACTGTCCAAAGATATTCAGTTTACTATGATAAAAATTCACATTTGAGCAGCCGGCACCAGAGATGTTTTATCAATTTGTTTTTAAAATTACTTCAAGGATTCATTGATTACTTCTCTGTTGACCGACTAATTGATTAATCAACTCATTGTTTCAGCTCTGATCTAAACCCCTTTCTTTGGATGTCAAACTGAAAGCGAGCGATGTCACCATGTTCCATATGTCAGAAGTTAACCTGTTTTCATTCAAAAGGATGCTAAATGATTAAAATGACACCTTACAGGCTCCAAATGTTCCAGCACTTCATCCCAGAAGCCCTGTAACTCAAACACCTTTTATTATCAACTCTAAATCAATTTAGTCAAATTCACTGCACAAACAAATAGTTGATTGTCCCTAAAGCAGAAGCATACAGTATTTACTTTCTTTGAGTGAAAGATTTTTATGTGGATAAAATATGAAAACAAGGGCTGAAGCTTGTAGGTCAGATAGGAATAAAGTCTAGATGTTCTGGTCTGTAGTGGCAACAGAAACCGCTGTGCCTTTTTTGACTTGCAAGGACATGGTGACCTGACTCATATGCTGTTTCTTTTTCAGTACTAAAACAACTAAACATGTTGTTTATATCCTCTGTTTTCCTCAGGTGCTGTGTATGATCACAGCTCCAGTCACCATGATCCTGTCCTCCCAGCAGGACGCCTCCTTCGCCTTTGCCTCCTTGGCCATTGTCTTCTCTGTCTACATCACCCTAGTGGTTCTGTTCGTCCCCAAGGTAAAAGCAGAGCGCTGTCCTCCTCTCATCATCTCCTCTCTGCAGATTAGAGCAGCAGTTGAAGTGTCAGACGTAATGAATTGCCTTTCATCAAGGATCAAAGTCATCTGGGCTGTTATAATGCATCACATAGTGACCTGCAGATTAGCCCTACCTTGCTATCTCAGCAACAATACCTGCTCCAGTCTTCAACAGTCAGCTATGCTCGGTCATTGTGTGTGTGTGTGTGTGTGTGTGTGTGTGTGTGCGCATTCACCTACTCTTCCAGTATGGAATGATAGGAGTGCCACAATAAAGAATAAATATGTGAATAAAAGAATAAGACAATAAATGTGGAAATAATACAATAAATGTTTATTCTTTTCCCTTTTGCTTTTTCTATTTCCACATTGCTTTTGTCTTTTCTATTTCCACATTGTCTTTTCTATTTCCAAGTTGCTTTTGTCTTTTCTATTTCCACATTGCCTTTTCTTTTTCCACATTGACAGCTTGGCGCTATGCTGGAAATAGAAAAGACAATCAAATGGCTTTGGGCGGGCCTTCATGCCCAGGCTGAGTGCAGGACTTTCTAACAACACTGGGCAGCTCTTTCAGTGACAGGCTGCTTCACCCGCGGTGTGTGAAGGAGAGATACCGCAGGTCCTTCCTTCCTGCTGCAGTCAGATTTTACAATCTT